>JBCNJP010001876.1:0-69618 GCA_039602395.1 Deinandra increscens subsp. villosa | reverse complement strand
ACAAAAAAAAGTTTGAGTGACCTAATTAAAATAAAATTGAAAATTGTTTATGTTTCTAAAAGGAAAAATGTTTCATTAAAGCTCGCGGAATAATTTGGAGCTAAGTAGGTAGAATCTGAAGTTTAGGAAAAAAGATCCAATGAAAAAAATTCTGAGCTAAGAAGGATAAAATCTGTATTTTAGGAGAAAATAAGTTCCAAAGATAATATTTGAAGCTAAAAAGGGTAGAATCTAAATTTTAGGAAAGAAGAAGGTCCAAAACAATATTTATTAAAAGCCGAAAAAGAAAAATTATAGCTAGAAAGGATAGAACACATGAAGATATTTTTAGATCTTAAGAAGAAATGCAGATAAAAGATCAAATACATATATAATTTTCCTTGTAGTATATAGGAATGTAGTTGGCGATGAGGGGAGACTTGGGGCTGTAAGGTCACAAGTTCGATCCCTGAGCTCCCAGGTTTTACCACCCGGCCGCTCGCGGAGGTGGATTTTCCCTGGAATGAGCTCAACTGGTGTAAATAGTCCCCGGGTTTTCCGGGGCATTCGTTGGCCGTTCAAAAAAAAAAAAATATAGGAATGTAGTTAAAAGATCAAATACAGAGATATTATTCTGTGTGAAGTGTAAGAAAGACTTCTGGTCATCAATTTCCAAAATCAAATTTTAAAGGTGAAAATGACTGAAGGGTAAAACTGGTATAGCCTATAATTTGTTGATTTTTTCAGGTTCCCTCAAACATTTTTAAACGTATATAACTTTTATATAGGAGAGCATTTTTTTTTTAAAATTACATCATAAAATCGAGCAATTTACTCTCTTTAATTTAAGTATATATATGTTTTTGTAATAACTCGTATATGTGCTATCGTATAACCCGAAACCCGATCGGGTTGACCCGATTAACAACCCTACCTGCTAATCAGGTCATTTATTTAGGATTAGAACATATTTTAAAGTTAAGTTACCTGATTGTAACAAAAAAAAGTTTGAGTGACCTAATTAAAATAAAATTGAAAATTGATTATGTTTATAAAAAGAAAAATGTTTCATTAAAGCTCGCGGAATAATTTGGAGCTAAGTAGGTAGAATCTGAAGTTTAGGAAAAAAGATCCAATGAAAAAAATTCTGAGCTAAGAATGATAAAATCTGTATTTTAGGAGAAAATAAGTTCTAAAGAAAATATTTGAAGCTAAAAAGGGTAGAATCTAAATATTAGGAAAGAAGAAGGTCCAAAACAATATTTATTAAAAGCCGAAAAAGAAAAATTATAGCTAGAAAGGATAGAACACATGAAGATATTTTTAGATCTTAAAAAGAAATTTCCTTATATATCAAATGTAATAGCTTACGTGTACACTGGAAGGTTACTGTTTCCTTCTCTCCTATTCGCTAATATGGACGGTTGTTTTTTCTGATTGGAGAGAACACGTATACATAATTCTTTTATACCCTTCTCTCTCTCTCCAAAGTTCATGAACCTTCTTTTTCTCTTCGATGCAGATCTGAACCCTTCTCTCTTTCTAAAGTGTCGGAACCCTTTTCTCTCTCTAAAGCGCCGTCGGATTCTCTTGCCACAGACGGTGGACACCGATGCGACGTTAACGATGGCGAACTTCGCCTGTAGTGACGTTCAATCGGCGTCGTTTGGTGGCTTCGTACTCTCTGGCGATTCGCCATCGTTGCTCCGTTACGACTGTGAACCACCGCCGCCAATGATTGCTCTCTGGCGACGTAGAACCGCCGTCGTTGCTCCGTTACGACTGCGAACCGCCGCCGTCGCTCAGTTAACGACGGCGTTGTTGTGACGTTGAAGCGATGACGGTAATTGATACTTTTTCTTCCTTACGTCTGACTTATTGTGTGGCTTATGTCGGCGTTTAGTCGGATCGATTGGCCAGCACTTCTCTACACCGAATTACCAGGTGGTTACCGGTGTATGTGGTAGCCATCATCGCCCTTTGCTGGTCACCGCCGTTGTGCTGCCATCTCTGTTGTAAAAGTGTGATGGTGCTACAGATGTAGGGTTTTACTCAAAGACGGAACCGCAGGTGTATACAGTTGTCAAGTTATTCTATTTTCTCGCTGAGCCGCTGCAATGGTATATAGATCCCTTTACTGTTCTAATTTATGTTTAACAGGTTCAAGGGTTTCGCTTTAATAGATTTATATGAACTTGAATTAGGGTTCTTTCTAATTCTAATTCACTGATTTTGATTTTGTAGATGGAAATTGACTTTCGCTTGATTTGTTCCGTCGGCTGTTGGTTCTGGTTTCTTCTTTCTTCACTGTAAGGCTATTACTATAGCTTGCTTCATGATGGTTTATAACAGTTGATTGACTGAGCTGTTATTGTTTTTTTGTGAGTTGTTACTTTTGATTTGTTCCGTTGGCTGTTGAGTATGGTTCGTACGAGAACTTTGCTTCATGATGCTTGAATTTGCACAATAACTTTTGTAGCCTTAAATTACCCTTCTATTATGTTATTGATGATCTAAAGCTAATGAAAGTTTTTGTTTACAGACTTTGTTATTTGATGGCTTTGATGATGGTCGGTGGCCTTATCACTGGATTGCCACAAATTGCTACATGATGGTTTGTAATAGTTGCTTTAGGCTATGATGATTATTCTGAATTGGGTTTTAAAGGAATAAATTTGGGTTTATTTTGGCGGGGCAATAACTTTTGCAGCCATAGAACCACAACTTATTCCTTTATAAACGACAGTGATGATCTGAGCCCTATGAATTTATGATATTACCTTATATATCAAATTTAATAGCTTATGTGTACGCTGAAAGTTACTGTTTCTTTTTCTCCTGTTCGGCTATTCGCTAATGTGGACGGTTGTTTTTTCTCATTGGACAGAAACGACAGTGATGATCTGAGATATTACCTTATATATCAAATTTAATAGCTTATGTGTACTCTGAAAGTTACTGTTTCTTTTTCTCCTGTTCGGCTATTCGCTAATGTGGACGGTTGGTTTTTCTCATTGGACAGAACATGACTGGGATATTGACGGATGAGTTACTTTGGTTTCCTATACCCAGTTTGGCTATTTATGATTTGAGGCAGTGATGATTTTTCATGGAAGTATATGGTGAGTTCGGTCGACTCTTTGGCGAGGCAATAACTTTTTGCAGCCATAGAGTCGCCCTCATTCATGATGGCTTGAATTGTCACATGTGAATAATCTGAGCCTACACTTTAATACTCCATCTAAAACTAGAATTGATGCTCATATTTCTTTTATAATTGGTGTTGCCTTTTTGACCAGAGATATTATTTTTAATGTTACTAGATTAATTGTCCTTCGACAGAGGTTTGTTTGTTTTAGGCTTCAAGAATTGATGCTCATATTTCTTTTATAATTTTACAACTGTTTTTGCTTAATTATGTTACAGTTTATCTCATGTTATTTTTCTTTTTTCTTTTACCGCAGTTTTGGGGTGTTGCCCTTTCGACCAGAGATATTATTTTTAATGTTACTAGATTAATTGTCATTCGACAGAGGTTTGTTTGTTTTAGGCTTCAAGAATTGATGCTCATATTTCTTTTATAATTTTACTACTGTTTTTGCTTAATTATGTTACAGTTTATCTCATGTTATTTTTCTTTTTTCTTTTACCGCAGTTTTGGAGTGTTGCCCTTTCGACCAGAGATATTATTTTTAATGTTACTAGATTAATTGTCATTCGACAGAGGTTTGTTTGTTTTAGGCTTCAAGTTTTTTACCTTTTGTTGATTAGTAATATTAGTTGAAAACTCATATTTGCTACTTTTAATAACCTGATACTCTCAAATTATCCTTTAGCTTTGCTTTTCTTTTTCTATTTGTGTTGTTTTCATATTTTCTTCTGATTGTCATGTTATAAGGCTTTAAAAATGTTTGTAATTAGTGTTTTGCATCAGGTAATCTGGTCAATTAGCGAGACGTATCCGACCCTTGGGAGAGTTGAAATCATCTTATAATTGATTTATTCAATCATGTATTTCCGCTGTTTGGTAGCAGGTATCTGTACATTTTGCTATTTTTCTTATACCGGTCATGTACTTGATTCTGAATCTTTTAAGGCTTAAGTCTATTCAAGCCCAGTACACACCCCTTCGAGTAAGAACTTCATATTAGTGATTTGGATTGAAATGTGATTTGAAGAATTTCATTAATGCTATGTAGATTCCAAACCATGAATGTTACTTTTACTTTATACTTCACAGGAAATATCCGAGAACGACTTTCAAGAAATATTTGAGAATGACATGATGTCTTGATCTTCAAGTGAATGAACTTAACAAAATGTTTTAGGTAAGTCCTTATATTATTTTAATACAGTTAATGCATTGACTCCATACTCATAATTTTCATAACAGCTTACTGCAATGTTTTGTGGTTTGATTTGTAGATAGTGGAGAGAAGAATTTTGCTTCTTTGTTGGCATTCGACAACAGTAGAACATCATGAGTTTTGCAGGTTTTACAACATGTTCTTTATCAATGAAAAAATATCGCAGGTAATTTATCTGTTTGTGCAAAGTGTACATAGATTCCTTAGTTTGATTGCACTATGATATGTCTCTTGATACCACTATGTTTTCAAGATAGGTGTAAAATGGCTAATATTAGAATCTCCAATGATTTTGTTTTCTAAATGTTAATATCTATGTAATCCAACTAATGTGATCATGTATTTTCTCTAGAGATTTAGTTTTCTAAATGTAATCCAACTAATATGATCAGGTGTTTTAAGAAGAACAGCTAGCCTACCTCCACCCTTAACTCCACGCTTCCTGAAAGTGAGATTGATAGGGAAAAACTCATTAAGGCTTTTCAGGTAAGATAATGTGTACGTATGTTTTGTTGTTGAAGATTTTGTATAGGTTTTCCAATAGACATTATCAATGTCTTCGACACACAACTACAGGTAATACTTAACTAATACTACAGTCACAAATTCTACTTTCTAAAAGCAAATGAACTTTATCATAGCTAAACTTTCAAAACGCAGGTTGTTGGCCTATACTACATATAAATTATGTGGCTACTACAGGTAACAACTACCTACTAATCGAAATACATTCTTTAAAACACAAGAAACTAACAATAACCTACTTTTGCAAATGCAGGTTCCTATTTTGTTAAGCTTCTAAAGCCGCTATGTGGAAATTTTGAGACTCTTTGGTAATAGCCAAGAAAAGGCATAACCAAATATGAGTCCATATGTAATCTCTTTGGTATGTACGCTAATGTGAAAGGCAAAAAAAGATTGGTGCCAAAAACCTGAACAAAGAGTTTGGGTGGGTATATTGTGTACAATACACACATGTTCATGAAATTATATGTTTGTATATTGTGTTCTTTTTATTTGATTTATGAATGTTTTTTGAACATGCAACTCTATGAGACACTACAAATATACTCGATACATATAAAACTCGAGAAACAGGTCATTAAAATCATACAAAAATGGAACGCACCTAATGGTCACTAGAATCATACGAAAATTACAATTTGACCCGCAGCAACGCGCGGGTCATTTGCTCGTGCAGATAAAAGATCAAATACATATATAATTTTCCTTGTAGTATATAGGAATGTAGTTAAAAGATCAAACACAGAGATATTTTTCTGTGTGAAGTGTAGGAAAGACTTCTGGTCATCGATTTCCAAAATCAAATTTTAAACGTGAAAATGGCTGAAGGGTAAAACTGGTATAGCCTATAATTGTTGATTTTTTTCAGGTTCCCTCAAACATTTTTAAACGTATATAACTTTTATATAGGAGAGCATTTTTTTTAAAAAAAATTACATCATAAAAGCGAGCAATCTACTCTCTTTAAATTAAGAATATATATGTTTTTGTAATAACTCGTATATGTGCTATCGTATAACTTGTGTGATTATTTTTACGTAATTACTTCGAACCTTACTATGATTAAGTTTTTCTCGCTTTACATTTTTCATTCTTTTTGTAGCCCTCTTTCAAAACTAATTTTTCATTCTTTTTGTAGCCCTCTTTCAAAACTAATTAATAAGAATAATTTTTTTTAACGGCCGGACAACAAAAATTTTATTGACAGAATTACCAAGGTAGTAGACAAAAGTATACACCAAAGAAGAAAAAAGAAAACGATAGATGAGAAATAACTATATTCCATAATCCAACCTAATTAATTAGACTAATTTAATGAAAAATAACAGTATTTCATAATTTAAAATATGTTTTTGTATTTTTTGATTAATGACTCGGCTTATTAGTTGTTACATATTACTAGTTATTAATATTGAACCCCGTGTTTGAAACAAACCCTTAAATTTTTTATTTGTTTTAAATCTTTAAAAGGGTTAAGCCGCCCCTGTACATTTGGCGTGTTCTAGTTACTTTGTAAATTTTGCACGTAAAACCGCATTTGTATAGCCCCTAGGAATGTAAACGAACATCTAAATACACGACTATGTGTGCCCAAAACTTCGAGGCAATTTACGAGTGATCCCATTATCAAAATGAAGATGCCGACTTTGATTGTAGTTTAAGAAAACCTTCACCCCCAATCTCTCCTCGCTCATATCCTAATTCCTTCTAATAATTCACGGTGGTTGTATTGTAGTTTAAGAAAACCTTCACCCCCAATCTCTCCTCGCTCATATCCTAATTCCTTCTAATAATTCACGGTGGTTGTCCTCAGTAAACTCCCACAAGGATCCTCATCTTCTTCTTCATCAACTAATGATTTCATACGAGCAAAAGACCCGCGCGTTGCTGCGGGTTGAAACTTTTTGTCAACATACATTCATATAATACAAAAATAACCATAGTGATAGATATTTTATCCGCCTGTGTGTTGCAGCGGGCTATCATTTGTAAGCTCATTGCCGGCTAAGAGAATACACTACTAATTTGTGCATCTTTGGTAATTTGTAAGCTCTGTTAATATGTCTATTCATATAGACTCAATAACTCAATTAGCTAAGTGAACCTAGACTATTGTCTTTAGGTTTGTAGATCACATACTGCATATTATAGTTACAAAATTTACATTTCATACATACTTGGATACAAATTATATTCAAAATATATATGTTCCTACTTCATGTATCCTTAGATTTAGTGCCTTTATAATATATGCATATTGATGATTTCGTCTAAGATTTAGTGCCTTTAGAATATATGCATATTGATGATTTTGTCTTAGGGGTGAGTATTGTGATCATATTGATATGTAAAGACTTTGCATAGGAAAGTGTAGTTTTTTGTATTCTTGATTCTGTCTTGGGGGTGAGTATTGTGATTATATTGATATGTAAAGACTCTGCGTTAGGTTACGTTTTCTTATTATCAGGGTTTTAATTGTCAAGACGTTTGGGGTTTAATCGTCAAGGATTTACCAAAATAAGATACAATTAATAAGGTGGGTTTAATTGTAAAGACTTTGTGTTAGGTTACGTTTTCTTTTTGTCGGGTTTTAACTACGTTTGGGGTAAATTGTCAAGGCTTTGCGTTAGGATCCGTTTTCTTTTCATCATTAGTTGTCATGTAAAAGTAAAAGAGCTTCCAAACCTGTTTACAATTAACAAATAAATTTATAAACTTTTTTAAATGTTATTTCAAACTTCAAAACTTAAAATCTTGGAAAATATAAAGAAAAAATATTGAAGGTATTCCTCAACTTTCGTTTTAACCTTTTAGTTACATGAATATCACATAAGAATCTTATATTATTAACCAAGACCCGTTTTAGAACCTTGGGTTGGGTTTTCACATTCTCAAAATACTGATATGCAGAAAAAGCAACTTCATCTTACATAGCAGCAGCAGCAGAATGACATGAACTTTCAACCACCTGATCAATTCAAAATTTTAATTAGGTATTAGCTAGTTAACAATAATTAAACAATTGTAATCCACTCAAACAAAGCCTAAATTCTTCCTCAGAAGGCTCTGCAGGCAAATCTTTTGCCCCAACATCTCTTACCATTTTCCTCAGCCAAGTTGCACCTTCATATCTTCTTATTGCTATACACATTTTCATCAAATTTACCAAAAAATTAAAAACTAACTAAAGCATTCGATGCATAAACCAAAGGCTTTATATCAACTGTATTTATTTGGTGAAGGGAACCAGATTGCATATATGGCCAATCAACTATAGATATACTTTCAGTTTCATCTCATATAAAAATTAGCATTATTTCCAAGTATGTAAGAACACATGATATTAGCATTATTTCCAAGTATGTAAGAACACATGCAAAAATACAATTATGTCCAACACCCAAATGCATATCAGTAAGACCATTTTTAGTTAACTTAGCAAATACAAATTAGGACTACTTTTCTTTTCCTTCTTTCATGACAATTAATTTATGGAACATAAGCTAATAGAGAATAAAAAAAAGACAAATTAGCCCTTAACTTTTCTTTCGTGTCATTTATCCCATTAAACCAACTGATATCCCATAGACGAATACAGTTTAGGAAAGAAGACTTTCATGACATTTACCAAATATAAAACTCTTATTTATCAGTCAACTGATTTTTATTAAAATTTACCTAAAATTTTAGAATCATAAAACCAAATAATATACAAAATTAGAGATGAACATTCAAGTCAAATAAGAAATTGAACACATATATAAATCGTAAGTGAAGAACATTTAAGTACGAAATTATGTAAGTTAAGAACATTCAACTAAGAAATTGGGGAATAAGACATGTACTGCAGAATAGGAGCCAAAACCAACTAAAATTTTAAGAAAAAGCACATACAAAATAGAAGAATAGCAGAGATTAGCAGCGATTAGAGAAGCAGATTAGTCGAATAAAACATACGGAAAATACCTTGAGAGCGCATAGTAGAGATCCGACTAATTCCTGATAACAAAACAACATCAAAATTAGGAACAAACGCATACGAAAAAGAGGATACACAACAAATAAACAAACATTAGTGATTAAGAATGAACGTAGAAAACATGCATATATACATACTGGCTTCTTCCGTTGTTCAAGACCTGCACTTCTTTGACGGTACCCACCAAGGATCTAACTTTCCACCATTCTCAAAGACATTTTTCATTGGTTTCATATCAATAGGAAAATCACTGAATGTGCATCCACTTTCCTTGCCCTTATACCGAAAAGGATGAATAATCTGCAAATTAGAGCAATGTCTAAAGGTGAATAAAAAAGCAAATATAAAACACAAATCATGACAAAAGTAAGAACGCATAGATACAAAGTAAGCATCGCAAATGAAACAAAAGGGCTCAGATCGGAGTGTGGTTGCGTTAAACACAAAAGTCACGCCTTGCCAACAACTCCACCATCACAACCATCGCAAACGGCAGCCACCCCACAGCCACAGAAGTGGCGGTGACACGCCAAGTTCAGAATGCACACATCAAGTAAAAAAAACGGAACCACAGAGAATATAACATGCGCTCACAAAGACAGAACACAACTCTCTATGAGATCTGATCTCTCTCACATTCATATTTCTTCTCCACATTCTCTTTCTCAGTCATGAACTACGACTCCGATTTGTGGTCAGGCAGTAAGAAGTTAGGGTTTGTGAAAACCCCTTTTTCTATCGTTCAATCTCAGAGGTGTTCATGAACATCAGTTGACAGAGAGATGATTCTAGAGATTGAGAGAAATGGTTTGAAAGAGATCTGATGAATTCCTTAGAGATAGAGATCTTTTCTCTGTTGTGGAACCAACCTCTAGTTACAAAGGATGATAGCGCCGATTACCAATGGGGCGGCGATGGTGATTTTATGAGAGAGGAAGGATTCATCAGAGGAAGAGAGAAGATTTGAGAGAGGGAGAGAGAGAGAGAGAGAGAGAGAGTGAGTATCATTGCGATAGATAGAGAGAGAGTGCAAATGGGTTTAAAGAAGAAAGGACAGATGAAGTTCTTAAAAGACAGGAGAGAGGACGCGTGGACTACTCTCTGAATAAATGTGTGGCATCCAGAATGTTCCCTCTAAACAGGTGGCTTATGACATAATGGGAGTTAATAGCTGGCACCGCCCAACTTGACACGCGTCTCATAACTTTAAGTGGGATATACACTTGTAAAAGAGTAATAATTAAAGCAAAAAGCTGTCATAAAAGCACGCAAAAAAAAACGGAACAATGGAGAATTGAACTTGCGCTCACAAAGACAAACTCACAACACAAACCGCTGGGACATATACACATATTATACTCTTAGTTGAAAAAGTAATATAAAACATAACACTAAAACTGTAAAAGAAAAAAAAATATAAACAAAGCTCAGCTGCCACGTGGATCCATGTGGACTCCACAAAACAGTGACACGTGGAGGTAATAGTCACTCTCCAGTGTACACATAAGCTTAGGTTTTTGATAAATAAGGTAATATGAAGTATTTGTAAATTTTAGAGGTGTGAGAACCATCAAATTTAGTACAACATTTAAATTGTTTGATTTATATTTAAAATACTTGAATTACATTTAAGTTGTTTAATCTATATGATATACTTGTGATTCAATTCTACTTGTGATTCACTTCAATTCACCTTAGCTAAATTTTACTAAGTGATAATATCTAAATGTGATTGGACTAAGTTGCATCCTTGATGAATTTTGACCTAAATAAAGTGAAACATAACATTTGGAACTCAAGTTTTCACTTTTGATCATCACTTGACCTTAAGATTGATAAATATTGATCAATCTCGTCTTGTGAAAACAATTATACATGAACTCAAGTTACAAAGCAAAACATCAATCGAACAAATCGTTATAAAGACAAAGTTCACTTACAATGAATATCATTATGCAATAAAAGGTTTGAGAAAGTAAACTTGAATAAAATTATGATTTAACTTGCATTTAATATAGAAATGCAAGATTGGGAATAATTAATCCAATATCTTACTTGTAACTCCCAAACTTTTATAAAACTTACACCAAATTATCATTTTCATAGAATTCACATCTAGTAACCATTTGAATATTGGAAACACTCCAAACACAACTAAATTTACCTATATAATTACATAATGCAACACTTTTATAAAAATTTAGTGGAGCCATTTAATTTAAACAAAAAACACCACATTACTCCAAATGGGCCCCTAGACAAAAGCTTGCATTGTGTACTATTGGAAATATATCTACATGAATGTGTCTTTGGGATCATTTGTTAATAATTTCCAACATGATATAAAGCCATATAAAGTCCTTATTAATGTATGACATAAAGTCCTTATTAATATAGTCATTATTTGAAGGAAATAATGACATAATATGAAATGTCTCTTGCCCGTTGATGTCTTATAAATATATGACTAGAGAACATAAACAACACCACCACATACACTATTCTCTCTAGTCACAATATCCATCAATAGAAGGCATCTAAAGGGAAGAGGAAGATCATGACTATGGCATCATCATCGTCATCTATAATTGGTTTCACTAATATTATGGAATTTCATCATTTGAAGGCATGCGTAAAATATTCATGTGGAATCCGATTGTTTTAGTCTTCTAGAATTGTTAATAATAATTTATCATATAATATGGTGATATTTTCGCATCTATCATCTGCACAAATTTAGTTATAAATTTTATGTTTGGACTAAATTGTTATTGTCATTATAAATTTTGTTTATGATGCCATGTGAATTGATATTCTACAAATCTCTAAATTCCATATGTTTTGATAAATATTATATTTATCTACGTTTGTTTTATAAATGTAGTATTGTGGTATATGATTACACATGTATGCTACATAATATTTAATATTTATTATGAGACTACTGATGTATTCATAAGTGTTATTTATTAGAACTTTTGTATTAATGATACACTTATATACTTAATTGTAACTTCAATGGAACTTATTTTGGTTTCTATTTGAAGTTTATGCTATCATTTAAAGTAGTCATGTGTGTTTTTAATTACCAAAGACCAATTATTTAGTGATACACATGATGACTTTAGGCTAAATTACATAAATATTGCATGTCTATCCAAAGGAGATGTGTTGCACTTATATGTCATAATTTATCTCTTAAAGCATGTTCATAATACTTGAATATTGGTCATAGCCAAAGTGAAGCCAATGTTCAAGTAGAACCTTATATTTATGTGTTCGTAATATTTGAATATTGGTCATAGCCAAAGCGAAGCCAATGTTCAAACAGAACGTTATATTCACTTTGTTCATAATACTTGAATATTGGTCATAGCCAAAGCGAAGCCAAAGTTTGAGTAGAACTTTATACTTATTTTGTTCATAACATTTGAATATTGGTCATAGCCAAAGCGAAGCCAATGTTCAAATAGAACTTTATATTTATTTTGTTCATAATGCTTGAATATTGGTCATAGCCAAAGCGAAGCCAATGTTCAGGAAGAACCTTATATTTACTTTGTTCATAATACTTGAATATTAGTCATAGTCAACACTACGTCAAAATTCACCTTTGGCCACGGAAAAAAAACCGTGACCAAAGGTGTTTGGTCACGTTTTTTTTCTTCCATTTCAATCGACACCAAAGGTCCCGTCACCTTATGTATCCTACGGCCACGTTACAATATCAGTGGCTGAAGCCACCTAGAAGCGTGGCTAAAGGGTACCAATATTTATTGTTGTAATCAAACAATTCTTCCGGAAAGCGTGGCCAAAAGGTCCCAACGGCCACATGTGTTTGTTTAATGTGGCCTTTGGTATTATATGGTCATGTATATTTGTGTTTTAGCCACATATGTTATAAAAAAACGTGGACAAATGGGTTGCTGAAATCATACATTTTGTCACAGTACGAGTGGCCAAAGGGTGGCAACGGCCACGTTATAATATCAAAAGCGTGGCCTTTGGTATTATATGGTCACGTATATTTGTGTTTTAGCCACATATGTTATAAAAAACGTGGCCAAATGAGTCGCTGAAATCATACATTTTGTCCCAATACGCGTGGCCAAAGGGTGGCAACGGCCACATTAAAATATAAAAAGTGTGGCCTTTGGTATTATATGGTCACGTATATTTGTGTTTTAGCCACATATATTTGAAAAAAAAAAAGTGGCCAAAGGGTAGTTGAAATCAGATATTTTGTCCCAATACGCGTGGCCAAATGGTGGCAAAGGCCACGTGAAAATATAAAAAGTGTGGCCTTTGGTATTATATGGTCACGTATATTTCTGTTTTAGTCACATATATTTGAAAAAAAAAAAAGTGACCAAAGGGTAGTTTAAATCATACATTTTGTCCCAACACGCGTGGTCAAAGGATGGCAATGGCCACGTTAAAATATAAAAAGTGTGGCCTTTGGTATTATATGGTCACGTATATTTGTGTTTTAGCCACATATATTTAAAAAAAAGGTGGCCAAAGGGTAGTTGAAATCAGATATTTTGTCCCAATACGCGTGGCCAAAGGGTGGCAACCGCCACGTTAAAATATAAATAGTGTGGCCTTTGGTATTATATGGTCACGTATATTTGTGTTTTAGCCACATATATTTGGGAAGAAGAAAAAGTAACCAAAAGGTTGTTGAAACACTACGTCAAAAAGTGGCTTTGGCCACGATTTTTTTTTAACGCATAGCCACTGTTTTGTAAAAAACGTGGCCAAAGGTAAGAAATACTAGTTTTAGCCACACATATTTTGTACCCGTGGCCAAATATATAGCCTTTAGACCCTTTTAGCCACATATTATTTTGTTTATGTGACAACAACAATCAGGTGCAATGGCTTTAGCCACTGTTTTACAAAAACATGTGGCACTTATTTGTCACGCTTAAAAAAGAGTGACGAAATGCACCAAACGGCCACGGAATTTTTATGATTTTTAATTCGTGTGACCAAAAAGAAATGTATTGCTACGTTTATATAATGTTGTGTGACGGAAGAGTAGATTTTATTACTTAGTAAATTAAAAGAAAACAAAACTATTAAGTATATATTATGCGTGGCTAAATGTGAGCAAAGGCCACGCTTTTTACTTAGTTATGTGGCTAAAACCTAGTACATATGGCCACTGTAATTAGGTTGTGTGACTAAATAGTAGGTTGTGAGTGACAAAAATCTATTACCAATGGCCACATATATTAACCGTGACTAAATGGTAGGTTGTGAGTGACAAAAATCAATATTATGGTCACGGTAAAATATTAAACGCGTGGCGAAAATGAGACGATTTGTTTCCCTCTAAAACAACGCGCTTTTTTTTTTCAATTTTACCAATTCGAGCGGGTTAAAATCCGGTACCCTATATATCATCATCATTGTTATTTTCCTTTACCGCCATCCCTTTCTTGATCTCAAATTCTCTACACCAATTCCTTTACACCATTAATTCTGGTATCAAATGGCCGATAATCAACGCTCCTTTAATTACTGGTATGTGAAGAATAGGCGTATTTTTTTTGGTTTACAGTAACAGGAGAAGAAGATCCTTCAAGTCCCACAAATATGTGATTAAACACAACGATGAGAACATCCTGAGGTAACTCCATGCGCAGAAGATTCCTGATTGTTTTGCCTACTTTGTTGAGGCAACGAAATTATTCCGTGTCCTTGATGCAAAATTCAATGAATGTGAATCCGAAGAAGATGAAGAAGATGATGAAGAAGATCAAGAAGATGAAGAAGATGAAGATGATGAAGAAGATCAAGAAGATGAAGAAGATGAAGAAGATGAAGAAGATGAAGAAGATGATGATGATGATCATGATGATGACGATGCAAGTTCAGGATCATACATATCCGAAGATTGCAGTGATCCGGATTATTAATTAATGGATGTTTATGTTTAATTATGAACAAATTAAGAACAATATTTTATATGTTTATTTAGTTATGATATTAGTAGTTATAATTGAATATATGATGGTTATAATATATGTTTATCATGTTTGATTATCTTGTGATATGGCCACTCATATTAAACATTGGTTGTGTGACAAATTATGACTAATGGTCACGGTATATTAATTTTAGGTGGCTAAAAGAAGAATACCAACAGTGTACGGCGCTTGTAATCATTACTATTTCATTTACTTTATCTTTCAAATCTCCATCTACCACGCCCCTCGAGTATCGATATATACTTAATTATCTCTGTATCAGTTTTCATCATCATCTCCACCATGACCCTTTTCTTCCAGTCTTTCTCTCTCTGTTTTTCGTCGATCATCGCCATCGAAAAATGTGGAATCGGCGTCATCCGTATGTGGAAAACGGTAAGTTATCATCTTCACCACTGAAATTCGATTGAAATTTTCGTCTCAGATTTGGTAATTTTTTCTTGTGCAGGGAAAGATTGCACTCTGTATCTCCTGCGAGCAGATTTTAAGTTATTGTGGAAACCATGGAGACAAGGAGTCTCTAATGGTTCATACAAATGCTTTACTGTGAGCAGATTTTAAGTTATTGTGTAATTTTATAACAGTCAGCAGTAACGTCACATGTTATGGTTTGCAGCACTTGTATTCTTCAGGTGCTTCCCTCCCTTTTGGCCCCACGATCCTGATTTTTCTTCGGCTATTTCTTCTCCCTTTTGGCCCCATGAACCCGATTTCTCTTCAGCCACTTCTTCACCATTTTCAGTTGATCATAAGCAAGTGCATGTGAGAAAGCAAAGAGGGACTTGTTCTCTCTTTTCACTTGATCAGAAGCAAGTGCATTGAGAAGCAAAGAGGAATTTTTGTTCAGCCGCTTCTTCTCCCTTTTAAGTTAGTAGTTTTTCAGTTGTAATTTTATAGATCAATGTATTAATGGAATCATACCCTTTGGATTATGTATGTAATTGTGTTTGTTAAAGCAGCAGTTGATTTTGTTTGTTTATTTTTTACTTTTATTGACTCTGGTTTGGTTAAAGAGAGGAAACCTGCAGGCACAATCAAAAAAAGGAAACACTTGACTCAAAATTAAGATCCATAATATTCCAGAATACATAAAGAAAAAAACCAAATATTGTTGATACTGTAATTTGCTAAGATTCAAAAACATTACAATGATCAATTAATCGTTTTTACGTAATATCATTCAAGTACAGTCAGCTCTATGGTAAACATTGTCACATGTATCTACGGGTGGCAATACATTATCGTTGTGAGGAAAAACTACCGTACTAAATTCTTCATTGGCATCGTCTTCATAATAATCTCTGTAATTTCTGGGAGGTGTCATAAAGACAATATGCAGTTTTTTATCCAGCTGGTCTTTGATGTAAAACAACTGTCGTGCTTGTGACGCAAAAATGAACGGGTCCTCCTTGTGACCTAGTCTTTTAAGGTTGACCAAAGTGTAACCAAGACTATCTTTTTTGACCCCCTGTGTATTCTCAACCCAGTCGCACATAAATAGAGGGATGCTTTTAATATGGTATTCTAGTACCCATATCTCTTTTAAAACCCCATAGTAAGGTTTTTGTCCATAGGTTAATACCTCGTTAGAGATGTGCATGTCATTTACCTCTACACCAACCCCGCTGTTCTGGTAAACCCTACCGTCTCGAGATTTTGTACGAAATGAGTAGCCATTGATGTCATATACTTCATATTTCCTCACGCTTCTGTGCGGACCATGTGAAATCCACCTAACGGTCTCTGATATAGTTTCTGGGGACTCCACTATCTCTTTTTCAACCTGAAATTCATAGTAGGTTCATCAGGAGAGTTCATTAGGAATAGGAAGGTTATAGTTCTTCCAAAAATAATATAAAGTTGTTCCGGACAACTCAGGTCAGTTGTTCCGAAAAGTTACAGTTCATCCGGAATTTAAACTATAAGAAAATAGTTTCGGTTCACCAGGAAGGTTATAGTTCATCCGGATAGATAATAGAGTTGTTGCGGACAACTCAGGTCAGTTGTTCCGGAAAGTTACAGTTCATCCGGAATTAAAACTATAAGAAAATAGTTTCAGTTCACCAGGAAGGTTATAGTTCATCCGGATAGAAAATAGAGTTGTTGCGGACAACTCAGGTCAGTTGTTCCGGAAAGTTACAGTTCATCCGGAATTAAAACTATAAGAAAATAGTTTCAGTTCACCAGGAAGGTTATAGTTCATCCGGATAGAAAATAGAGTTGTTGCGGACAACTCAGGTCAGTTGTTCCGGAAAGTTACAGTCCATCCGGAATTAAAACTATAAGAAAATAGTTTCAGTTCACCAGGAAGGTTATAGTTCATCCTGATAGAAAATAGAGTTGTTGCGGACAACTCAGGTCAGTTGTTCCGGAAAGTTACAGTTCATCCGGAATTAAAACTATAAGAAAATAGTTTCAGCTCACCAGGAAGGTTATAGTTCATCCGGATAGAAAATAGAGTTCTTCCGGAAAACTCAGGTCAGTTGATCAGGAAAGTTACAGTTCATCCGGAATTAAAACAATAAGCAAATTTAGCTGACCTTGTTGCGTAACCATTTACCAAATGTTGTGCTCTGCTTCTTAGTTAGCTCATTTAGTCTACTACCAGGATGTTCCTTTTCCAAAAATTTCATGTGTTCTCTGCAATCACATGAATTGAAGTTATCTATAAAAGTTTATAAATAATTAAACAGATAAAAAAAGGTTAATAATCTAAATTACTTACTCGATATAATGCTCAATTTCAGGCGTATTTAGCAACACGTATAAATGCGCTTTCGATAGGAGCTCTGGAGAGACTTCAACTGATCTACCAACTGACCCAGGACTTCCATCAGCACCGCTATGCTTTTCAGTTGGAACACCAATAGTTGTGATGTTTTTTTGGTATTCGCTGAGAAACTCAATCGTTTCTTCTACAATGTTCTCCTCAGCAATGCACCCTTTTGGATAAGTTTTGTTTCTCACGTGGCCCTTAATTACCTTCATACACCTTTCAAATGGATACATCCATCGAAAGCATATTGGGCCACATAATTTTACCTCCCTAGTAAGGTGCACCGTCAAATGAAGCATAACATCAAAAAATGATGGCGGAAAATATTTCTCAAGTAGACATAGTGTGACACAAAGATCTGCTTGCAATTTATCTAGTTCTTCGACGTTGATCTCTTTGCTGCATATTGATTTGAAAAAAAAAACAGAGCCTGATAATAGCATATCTTGTCGGTTCAGGCATGACTGACCGAATTGCAATTGGCAGAAACTGTTGCATCAGCATATGATAGTCATGTGACTTGAGCCCCACAAGTTTCTTGTCCTTTAGACTAACCAAACTAGAAAAGTTAGAACAATAGCCTTGTGGAACCTTCAAGTTATGCAACGTGTCATAAAACTTTTCCTTTTCATCTTTTTTTAACGTGTAACACGCTGCAGGAAGTACTGTGTTGTTATTGTTTTGTTTAGGCTGCAACTTTGGTCTTAACCCCAAAAAGTTCAGATCATTTCTAGCATTCAGTCCATCCTTTGTCTTTCCTGGAAGGTTGAGCAGAGTTCCAACAAGACTCTCAGCCACATTCTTTTCAATATGCACGAAATCAATGCAATGTTGGACACTATTATGCCTCCAATATCTAAGTCTTCGAAACCATATATTGAATTTCTTCCAATATGATGGCTTCTCTTTGTTCTTTATTTTTCTCTTATCAATCTCCCCCCCTCTTCCGGTTGAGGTCCCATGTGACAACCGACAATTTCCCAGGTTAACCCCGTTAATAATTTGTGTTATATTTTGATAACGTCCGTTACTTCTGTTAACTTTCATAGTTACACGAGCGATGCACATGAGTCTAGACGTCGGTTAACTTACTTGAATAATTATATTTTATGATTTTATGTAAATCATATTTTATAACTCCATGAAAACGTTTTGTCCTTTTATGTGACAATTATATCTATGATTCTATGTGGTATATAAGTATATATATATACACATTATATTTTATGATTTTATGTGGCGATGTGTTACGTAAATTATACGAACCGTTTCTATAATTTTATAGGAATTTAAAATGTATAGTTATTGAGTTATAACTATGATTTTATGCGAAGCATATATAGATTATATTTTTATAAATTTTCGTTCGTTAAATATGGTTTGGCATACACTCGAGTTTTCACCGTCAAGTTAGCTCCGTTAACTCCGTTATAGGGTTCGTTAGAAGTTTCGAAACCTCTGAGGGACTAAACTTGCCAATCAAGCAAACCCAATTAGGAAATAAATGATAATTACATCCGACAACCGATTCCATTCCGTAACCGTCGGTCGTATCCTTCTTCCGGTAACCGACAATACCCTTAAACACGAATTCAAGACGGGAGTTACAATCTTTAATCATTCCACTGATCGGTCATCAAAAACTTAATCATTTTTGGAGGTCACAATTCATCCGAACACCCCCAAAACACCCTCTCGTAGTCTCTCCTTCTCCCGCTCCTGTTTCGAGTCGATCAAGCACCACCGGAGGAGCTTTCTTTCTCCCGGAAAATCACACCATCGGAGACAGTTACTGGCTACCACGAGTCTTCGCAGGGCAGCAGTCGAGCCGCAGGATCATCACCGTCACGAGCTCGGGCTTCGGTTCAAAGTTTTCTTTTTCATCGTCTCGTGGTTCGGTTTCATATTCGAGGTAATCCTAAACCCATAGTGTTCGATTTTGGAGTTCTTTTGGTTCGTTCTGATAGCCCCTGTGAATTTCCTGAAAGTTTCTGTAACACGTTAATGGTGGTCGGGAGGTTAGGGTTAATGAATGAGGAAGATGACTGCGTCGCACAATTGAATTTCTATTTGTTTTACGGATCACATCACATCCTCAGGGTCTGGCCGGGTGCCAGGCTTTTGATCTCTAACAGAAAGGTCGCCGGGCCGATCCTCCCCAGCCCCAAACCTTTTATTGTTTTTGTTTCCCAAATCCATTTTCCCTGTCTTTGAATGCTCAAAACAGATGGATCAGGGATCTGTTATCAAATGTCGAATTGGCCCAATGGTTAGATCTCAGGAATTGAACCCCGAGGTCGCGGGTTCAAATCCTTGAACCTCCTGGTTTATTCTTTTTATTTCTTTTATAATTGTTCCATGAACTTGCTTAACCCAAAACCTTCACCCATCGTTCCCCTACTACATTTTAGACCCGTAGGTCCTCGTGGAACTTGTATCGATCGTTAACTCGTTATTTTGACCTCGTTAGAGTACTCGTTGAGTTTTATATTGTGAGAACGTTAAGATTTAAATAAATCTAAAAATATAATGATTTCGTTATTAATAATAAATATTGTTTTAAACCATGGAAATATATATAAGTATATATATATTTGACCTATTGTCATACGAACGTTTTAAAGATGTCCTTTAAACTCTTGAATTTTTATCACAACACATAAATATATATTTACGACGATTTATTTCATTTTCGACTACGCCTCGATATATATATATATATATATATATATATATATATATATATATATATAACCCGATCATGACTACATTTACTATTGGGAATAATAAACGCATATTGATTTTTATAAAATCTTTGATTCCTTGATCTAAGTGTCATCTTTGACTGTTTTCGATTAAACGATTTTTATTGCGTGTTGAAAATTATCACATGCGTCTTATTTGGAATTATTTGATAGCACACCGTCGTCTAGGCTATGTTACTCATGTGCGGACACACACTTACGTATATAAATTCAATAGGTGCTTGGTAAACTACGCAAGACTCGAGGTCTTAATAAATTGTAGCAGCGCACCCTAAGGTGAGTTTCACAACCTTTACGTTACGTCCGGTTTTGGACGATAACACACGCAAACACGTTACACCCAGGTTAGGGTGATAACACAACAACGTTTATGTATGATTAAAGTAGAAATCCAACATATATAACATGTTCACGTAAAATGCTTATCTTTGAAAGTCCTTACTTATCGAACCGTTAATAGTTTATAGCGAGGGGATATTGGGTAGTACTACTGGGGTCTGACAAACCCCACTCAGCGGGCACGAGATGCACCACCCAACTGGCGGCCGGACTGAGGACAATGTCAGCCTAAACTTACCGTGATCGAGTAGACACGGGGAAGGCAAACCACGTAAGGAATTATTCCTACAACTAATTGGTCAGCTTCGGTTGTGAACGTTTTAGTGACATGAACTTAGGCTCGCTACCTACGATATGGATTGTACTGTTAATATACATGCTTATATACGAATAAAAACTGTTGTATTCGTACTGCATAACTATACTAGTTATACTTATGTGCTTATGTGAACTCACCAACATTAGTTGACACTTGCTCTTATGCATGCCTTGCATGACGCTAGGAGGATCTGATTTTTGGGCACGTACGTTGTCTAAAACCTTTTATTTTGGGAATTGGTTTTCAAATCTTTTCAACTTGAGCTGGTATTTACTCATCGGGCGCTTGCTTGCGCAACTTGACTTTTATGAGCTTCCGCTAAACTTTAACTCTGGTTTGATATTTCCCGTTAGGAAATATATTTATAATTTGAACCTTTAACTTATGTTTGATGTAACTAATGACTCGGGTCCTGGTCTGGTTCACACCCCACACGGTAAAACTCCGTTAGTGGAAATTGGGGGTGTGACAGATTGGTATCAGATCCCTTGGTTGCAGAGAACTAGAATTTTCAAAAATTCTAAACTGTAACTATTTCTGAACATTAGTTACAACAATTCCCAAAAACGTTTCATTTTCGCGTGCCAAAAATCGATTACTCACATTAGGTTGTTTTTTCTTTTGTTTGTGTCTATCTGGGTTCTGACAGTATGGCTCCACACGACAACACGAGGGGTAAGGGAAAGAAAATTGCCAACGAACAGTCATCATCCTCTAACTAACAAGGCCGCGAGCCTGAACAACCTGAGTACACAATAATGGATTTCCTTCGGGATCAGCACATACGTCCTGATAGGCGCGCACCAGACGATTACAGCTGGCTGAATCCGGCAACATATCGGTTGCTTGACATGTATCATGTGCCGGCCAGAGTTGACCTACCATTTGATTTGAAGCGGGTCATTGCGGGACTAATAGCCGCCTATGACAACACTCTTGGAGAAATCAGACAAAATTCCATTAGCAATCGCACACGCGATAGAGAAATTGAGCGATTGCGGGCCGATCAAAGGGAACAGGGTACCTACCACTACAACTTGTCCCAAGGAGTAATGGGTATCCGTAATAGGGTCACCGAGCTTGAGTCGCGACCCGATCCAGCAGATTTGGAACATGAACTGCATCACGCACAACATCAGATTGCTGAACTCCAACATTCCCATGCAGCGCTTCACCACTCCAACACGACACTTGCGGCGCAGGTCGCTACCCTCCAAGCTCAAATGGCAGCCCTGCAGGTTCAAGGTGCCCCTGTTCAGGAAGAAGATGAGGAACCCTTCGAAGAAGAACCTTTCGAGGAGGAGCCTCAAGAGGACATGGAGGAAGAACCAGATGTTATTGACCCATGATCTAATCTGTCTTCTTTTCTTCTATTTTGTTACTTTGAAATAAATTTGACTGGGTGTTCATTTTATTTTGAATGTTTTCAAATGCTGAGATACCTTATGTTTGGATTTTAAATTTTGTAATGGATATTACATCTTTATTTTACCAATGTGTTTCTAAAAATTATGTCGTGTGATGGATGGATGCATGAATAATTATTTAGTGCTTAATGAAATTAATATTGGGTATATTAATCATTTGAATGATTAGCATGGAAAACAAAAATCATGGCTGAACACCTCACAGCAACTCAAATCCAAGCCCTGATAAATGAAAGCGTTGCGGCAGCACTCGCCGCGGCTCAAGTGCAAGGAAACAATAACGGTGATAAGTAAAACAGACAAAAAATTGACTACATTTTTTTTTCTTCTCTCACTTTCTAAAATTATTCTTTGAAATAATTTCATGAAACGAATCCAGGCCCATCTCAGTGCACCTTCAAAACTTGCATGGATTGTAAGCCGCTCACGTTCAAGGGTGATGAAGGAGCCGTGGGTCTGTTGCGATGGCTCGAGCACTCAGAAAAGGTATTCTCAATGTGTAACTGCCCAGTTGCGAATCAGATCAATTTCGCAACCGCTACACTCGAGGGAGCTGCCCTTACTCGGTGGAACGCGCAAATCCAAATGTTAGGACTCGATGCGGCAAATGCTATGACTTGGCAGGAATTCAAGGATGCCATCATGGAGGAGTATTGTCCTCGCGATCAGGTCAAAAGGTACAAGAATTCCAGGGGTGACTATAACAATAGTAACACCAATAGTGGGGGCGGTAACCAGAACTGCCAAGGTGGTAGTAATCAAAATCACAATGGGTACAAGGGACGCCCACCTTTCTGCAATCGATGCAACTAACACCACAATGGGGCATGTAAGAGACTCACCTGTGAGCGTTGTGGTAAAGGGGGCCATGAAGCTAAGAATTGTTGGGGTGAACTACAAAACCGTCCTAATCAGAATCAGAATCAGAACCAGAGGCAGAATAATGAAGGCCCTAGGGGGTGTTATGAATGTGGAAAGCCAGGGCACTTAAAAAGGGACTGTCCACAGCTTCGGAGGAACAATAACAACAATGCTGGCAACAATAACAACCACCGTAACAAAAATAACAACGGTGGTGATGGGGGTAGAAATGGTGGAGATGGCGCCAAAGGGCGAGCTTTCGTTATGGGTTCCGGTGAAGCAAGAAACGATACCAACGTCATTACCGGTAAGTTTCTTCTAAACAACTACTTCGCAAATGTCTTATTTGATACTGGTGCTGAGAAAAGTTTTATCTCGACTAAGTTCTGTAAGTTGATTAAGGCTACCCAAACTCCACTAAAAGCTAGGTATACGGTTGAATTAGCACATGGTAAGCTTCTTGACACCACTCACTTAGTTGGGGACTGCACATTAGAACTATCGGGTCATAAACTAAGTATAGACCTTATGCCTTTTATCATCGGTAGTTTCGACGTGATAGTGGGCATGTATTAGCTATCCAAACATCAGGCGGAAATTGTTTGTCAAGAAAAAGTCATAAGAATACCCATAGCAGGAGGAGAAGTACTCTTAATTCAGGGCGAAAAGGGAGATGTTGTCTCCGGAATCATATCATACCTTAAAGCGCAGAAGTGTCTTCGGAAAGGACACGTGGCAATCCTGGCTCGTCACCATGGGGAGCACCAGTATTATTCGTCAAGAAGAAGGATGGCACATTTAGGATGTGCATTGATTACCGCGAACTCAACAAGGTCACTATCAAGAATCGATACCCTCTTCCACGAATAGATGATCTTTTCGACCAGCTTCAAGGATCCAGTTACTATTCTAAGATTGATTTAAGGTCTGGTTACCATCAGCTTCGAGTCCGTGAGGAGGACATCGAAAAGACAACCTTCTAAACACGCTACGGTCATTATGAATTTTTGGTCATGCCTTTCGGGCTGACAAATGCACCAGCTGTGTTCATGGATCTCATGAACCGTGTGTGCAAGCCCTATCTGGATAAGTTCGTCATAGTATTTATCGACGACATCCTCATCTACTCCAAGACAAAAGAAGAACATGAGGAACATCTACGGTTAATCTTAGAATTGTTAAAGAAAGAACAACTCTACGCAAAATTCTCTAAGTGCGATTTCTGGATCCGAGAGGTTCAATTTCTGGGTCACATCGTCAACGAGCAAGGTATTCACGTTGACCCAGCCAAGATCGAGGCCATTAAAAGTTGGCCTACTCCTAGAGCTCCTACGGAAATTCGCCAATTCCTAGGTTTAGCGGGTTACTACCGTCGTTTTTTAAAGGGATTTTCTCAGTTAGCTCACCCATTGACTGCTCTTACGCACAAAGGGGTTCAATACAAATGGGGTGACAAGGAAGAGGCAGCCTTCCAAGCTTTGAAAGAGAAACTTTCTACTGCACCTATATTATCTTTACCTGATGGGATTGACGACTTCGAGGTCTATTGTGACGCGTCAATCCAGGGACTCGGATGTGTTTTGATGCAAAGAGGTAAAGTTATCGCATACGGGTCAAGGCAACTAAAGTCCAATGAGAAGAATTACACAACTCATGACTTAGAGTTGGGCGCTGTTGTATTTGCCTTGAAATATTGGAGACACTACTTATACGGTACCAAGTGTACGATATTCACTGATCACAAGAGCCTCCAACACATATTCGAACAGAAGGAACTCAACATGAGGCAACGTAGGTGGGTTGAATTGCTAAACGATTATGATCTTGCAATAAAGTACCATCCAGGCAAGGCCTACGTCGTTGCCGATGCCTTGAGTAGAAAAGAATATGTCAAGCCTAGAAGAGTTCGAGCTCTCCAGTTAACGATCCATACGGGGCTACCGGATAGACTCCGGGATGCTCAGAAAGAGGCCCTAAAGGAGGAAAATTTTGGGTCTGAATCATTACGTGACGTTTGATGGAACTTCTGAAGTTAAGTCCGATGGACTTCGTTATTATAAGGATCGTATATGGGTACCTTTCCATGGAAATCTTAGAGAACTGGTGATGGACGTTGCTCACAAGTCTTGCTATTCGATCCATCCAGGTTCAGACAAAATGTACCAAGATCTAAAGGGGTTATATTGGTGGCCCAATATGAAACTGACATCACTAGATATGTTAGCAAGTGCTTGACGTGCGGAATGGTCAAAACAGAACATCGAAAGCCAGCAGGATTACTACAACAACCTAAAATCCCTGAATGGAAATGGGAGGAAATCTCGATGGATTTTATCACGAGATTGCCCCGTTCTTCTGGCGGCAACGGTATGATTTGGGTTATCGTTGACCGATTAACAAAATCCGCTCATTTCCTAGCTATCAAGGAAAGTGACAAAACAGAGAAACTTGCAAAGATATACCTCAAGGAGATTGTCAAGCTTCACAGAGTGCCTTTATCTATTATCTTTGACCGAGACCCTAGGTTTGCTTCAAACTTTTGGAGATCCTTACAAGCAGCGATGGGCACTCGCTTAGATATGAGTACCGCATATCATCCTCAAACAGATGGACAGACTGAACGTACCATCCAAACTCTCGAGGATATGCTCAGAGCATGTGTGCTCAACTTTGGGAAAAATTGGGAAACGCATCTACCGCTGGTAGAATTCTCCTATAACAACAGCTACCATACCAGTATTGGAGCCGCTCCATTTGAGGCTCTGTACGGACGAAGTGCAGATCGCCTGTCGGTTGGGCTGAGGTCGGTAAGAGCCAACTCACTGGACCTGAACTAGTGCACGAAACCATGAAGAGAATCGTGCAAATCAGAAACCGCATGAAAGCGGCAAGAGATAAACAAAAGAGTTATGCAGATAAACGCCGAAGGCCGTTAGAATTTGAAGTCGGCGACAAAGTACTACTGAAAGTTTCGCCTTGGAAAGGCGTCGTACGCTTTGGCAAGCGCGGGAAGTTAAATCCCCGCTATGTAGGACCATTCGAGATCACCGAAACCATTGGTCCGGTGGCTTATCGTTTAAATCTACCTCCCGAATTGGATGGAGTACACAACGTGTTTCACGTTTCAAACTTGAGAAAGTGTTTAGCAGACGACACTCTCATAGTTCCATTAAAAGAACTGCAAGTTGATGAACAACTGCGATTTATCGAACAACCCGTGGAAATCATGGGACGTGAGGAGAAAACCTTGAAACGAAGTAAAATTCCCATCGTCAAAGTGAGATGGCAATCTAAGCGTGGACCGGAGTTCACGTGGGAACGAGAAGATCAGATGAGGAAGAAATATCCTCACTTATTTGATCAGGCCTCAGCATCTAATTAAGGTATGAGTTAAATTTTCCTTAATAAGGGGATGATGTAGCAACCCTAAAATTTTTCTTTTCCTTCCACAGAAACCGTAGCAACTTAAGTCAATTTTCGTCCCGAAAATTGATTAACAAGGGATGATGTGACAACCGGCAATTTCCCAGGTTAACCCCGTTAATAATTTGTGTTATATTTTGATAACGTCCGTTACTTCCGTTAACTTTCATAGTTACACGAGCGATGCACATGAGTCTAGACGTCGGTTAACTTACTTGAATAATTATATTTTATGATTTTATGTAAATCATATTTTATAACTCCATGAAAACGTTTTGTCATTTTAGGTGACAATTATATCTATGATTCTATGTGGTATAGAAGTATATATATATACACATTATATTTTATGATTTTATGTGGCGATGTGTTACGTAAATTATACGAACCGTTTCTATAATTTTATAGGAATTTAAAATGTATAGTTATTGAGTTATAACTATGATTTTATGCGAAGCATATATAGATTATATTTTTATAAATTTTCATTCGTTAAATATGGTTTGGCATACACTCGAGTTTTCACCATCAAGTTAGCTCCGTTAACTCCGTTATAGGGTTCGTTAGAAGTTTCTAAACCTCTGAGGGACTAAACTTGCCAATCAAGCAAACCCAATTAGGAAATAAATGATAATTACATCCGACAACCGATTCCATTCCGTAACCGTCGGTCGTATCCTTCTTCCGGTAACCGACAATACCCTTAAACACGAATTCAAGACGGGAGTTACAATCTTTAATCATTCCACTGATCGGTCATCAAAAACTTAATCATTTTTGGAGGTCACAATTCATCCGAACACCCCCAAAACACCCTCTCGTAGTCTCTCCTTCTCCCGCTCCTGTTTCGAGTCGATCAAGCACCACCGGAGGAGCTTTCTTTCTCCCGGAAAATCACACCATCGGAGACGGTTCCTGGCTACCACGAGTCTTCGCCGGGCAGCAGTCGAGCCGCAGGATCATCACCGTCACGAGCTCGGGCTTCGGTTCAAAGTTTTCTTTTTCATCGTCTCGTGGTTCGGTTTCATATTCGAGGTAATCCTAAACCCATAGTGTTCGATTTTGGAGTTCTTTTGGTTCGTTCTGATAGCCCCTGTGAATTTCCTGAAAGTTTCTGTAACACGTTAATGGTGGTCGGGAGGTTAGGGTTAATGAATGAGGAAGATGACTGCGTCACACAATTGAATTTCTATTTGTTTTACGGATCACATCACGTCCTCAGGGTCTGGCCGGGTGGCCAGGCTTTTGATCTCTAACAGAAAGGTCGCCAGGTAGATCCCCCCAGCCCCAAACCTTTTATTGTTTTTGTTTCCCAAATCCATTTTCCTTGTCTTTGAATGCTCAAAACTGATGGATCAGGGATCTGTTATCAAATGTTGAATTGGCCCAATGGTTAGATCTCAGGAATTGAACCCCGAGGTCGCGGGTTCAAATCCTTGAACCTCCTGGTTTAGTCTTTTTATTTCTTTTATAATTGTTCCATGAACTTGCTTAACCCAAAACCTTCACCCATCATTCCCCTACTACTTTTTAGACCCGTAGGTCCTCGTGGAACTTGTATCGATCGTTAACTCGTTATTTTGACCTCGTTGGAGTACTCGTTGAGTTTTATATTGTGAGAACGTTAAGATTTAAATAAATCTAAAAATGTAATGATTTCGTTATTAATAATAAATATTGTTTTAAACCATGGAAATATATATAAGTATATAAATATTTGACCTATTGTCATACGAACGTTTTAAAGATGTCCTTTAAACTCTTGAATTTTTATCACAACACATAAATATATATTTACGACGATTTATTTCATTTTCGACTACGCCTCGATATATATATATATATATATATATATATATATATATATATATATATATAACCCGATCATGACTACATTTACTATTGGGAATAATAAACGCGTATTGATTTTTATAAAATCTTTGATTCCTTGATCTAAGTGTCATTTTGACTGCTTTCGATTAAACGATTTTTATCGCGTGTTGAAAATTATCACATGCGTCTTATTTGGAATTATTTGATAGCACACCGTCGTCTAGGCTATGTTACTCATGTGCGGACACACACTTACGTATATAAATTCAATAGGTGCTTGGTAAACTACGCAAGACTCGAGGTCTTAATAAATTGTAGCAGCGCACCCTAAGGTGAGTTTCACAACCTTTACGTTACGTCCGGTTTTGGACGATAACACACGCAAACACGTTACACCCAGGTTAGGGTGATAACACAACAACGTTTATGTATGATTAAAGTAGAAATCCAACATATATCACATGTTCACGTAAAATGCTTATCTTTGAAAGTTCTTACTTATCGAACCGTTAATAGTTTATAGCGAGGGGATATTGGGTAGTACTACTGGGGTCTGACAAACCCCACTCAGCGGGCACGAGATGCACCACCCGACTGGCGGTCAGACTGAGGACAATGTCAGCCTAAACTTACCGTGATCGAGTAGACACGGGGAAGGCAAACCACGTAAGGAATTATTCCTACAACTAATTGGTCAGCTTCGGTTGCGAACGTTTTAGTGATATGAACTTAGGCTCGCTACCTACGATATGGATTGTACTGTTAATATACATGCTTATATACGAATAAAAACTGTTGTATTCGTACTGCATAACTATACTAGTTATACTTATGTGCTTATGTGAACTCACCAACATTAGTTGACACTTGCTCTTATGCATGCCTTGCATGACGTTAGGAGGATCTGATTTTTGGGCACGTACGTTGTCTAAAACCTTTTATTTTGGGAATTGGTTTTCAAATCTTTTCAACTTGAGCTGGTATTTACTCATCGTGCTTGCTTGCGCAACTTGACTTTTATGAGCTTCCGCTAAACTTTAACTCTGGTTTGATATTTCCCGTTTGGAAATATATTTACAATTTGAACCTTTAACTTATGTTTGATGTAACTAATGACTCGGGTCCTGGTCTGGTTCACACCCCACACGGTAAAACTCCGTTAGTGGAAATTGGGGGTGTGACATCCCAGGGATTTCTGAATCAGTACACCTTAATCCCTTTCCCCATTTGTTATTGATATGTTGAACTTCGTTGTATATCTGTTCCCCGGTCATAGGAACTGCAGCAGGTTTCATCTCTTGTTTACCATCGAAGGCCTCTGTTTGCTTTCGCAAGGGATGCGTATATGCTAGATATCTTCTGTGACCAGCATAACAATGCTTGGCTGAGAAAGGAAGCCTAATGCATTTAGTTTGTTCCCGACATACCACACAACCATCGAATCCACTGTACGGGCAACCACAAAGTGTACCAAGTGCAGGGTAATCATTAATCATCCATAAAACAACTGCACGCATAGTAAACTGTTCTTGCGCATACGCATCATATGTTTCCACACCTGCCTCAAATAACAGCTCTAAGTCATCAATTAATGGTTCCAAACACATATCAATATCGTTTCCAGGCACTCCCGATATTAATAACGAAAGCATGATGAACTTTCTTTTCATACACAACCATGGTGGAAGGTTGTAAATGACAGATAGAACCGGCCACACACTGTGATTTCTGTTGCCTCTATTCACGCCGACCCTATCAGTTGAAATGCTAAGACGAAGACTTCTGGGATCGTCAGCGATTTCGGGATATCTGTCATCTATGGCTTTCCATGCCGGTGAATCGGATGGGTGTCGTAACACACCGGGTATTTTGGAACTGGTGGCATGCCATCTCAGATCTTCCGCTGTGGTTTTCACTTGAAACAGTCGTTTCAATCTTGGAATGATGGAGAAATACCACATTACCTTTGCAGGAGTATTGTTGTATAGTATCTTAGTCCTCTCATCCACCTTCCACCTGGACTCACCACAAGTTGGACATACAGTTAGGTCCTTGTTCTCCTTCCTGTAAAGAATACAATCATTGATACACACATGTATCTTGGTGTACCCTGCACCTATTGACTTCAAAATCTTCTTGGCCTCATATGTATTTTTCACAATTTCATTACCTTCAGGTAGCATCTGTTTCAGCAAAACTAAAAGTTCATTAAAAAACTTATCTGATCCTCCATGCTTAGTCTTCAAGTTCAGTAGTTGAACCAAGGCAGATAACTTTGTGAAGGTATGGCATCCTTCATATAGGGGCTTCTCAGCATCCATTAGTCATTCTTGAAACTTCTCATGGTCCTCGGTGAAATTGTCTTCAGTAGCTCTAACCATTTCTATCGTTTGATATGCATCGAATGGCATTCCGGAATCAAAAGATGATTCCTTGTGAAGCTCATCTCCTGCGGGCTCGTCTTCCTCTCCGTGTTTAGTCCACGTTGTATAACTCCGATTGAATCCCTTTGAAAACAAATGAAATTCTACATCATCAATATCAGAAGAGTAATGGTTTAGACAATTAACACAGGAACATGGAATTTCCTTATTTTTCAAACTTGTAACTGCAAAAATTAAGAATGATTTAACTCCATCCTCATATGATTTCGAGGTTCTACTAGTTAGCATCCAAGACTTATCCATGTTTGTTTTGCTAACAGATACAACAGCAAAGATTATTAAAAACTAATGTTTTGCTAATATTGAAGACCCTAATTTTCAATAATCTTTACTGTGAACCTGTTTATTGGAGAAGTAATATGACGGAGGGAAAATTCTGTCGATTAATGAGCAATGGAGAAATGGGGAGCGGGAAATTGGGGAAATCGAGATAATGAAAACCCTAATTTTTCAATTGAATTCGCTCATTAATTTATCCCGCCTCTTTTAGAATTTTGCTGGCCCAGTTAGAATCGTATTTAAATAAATTATAATGAAAAGTAGCTTCTAACTCAGGGTGCTGCTCAGGTGGTAGAGTCACTTTAGATTAACATACCATATTCCGTGTCCGAATCCTTATTGCGTTACTTTTTTACCGTTTATTTTTGAAATTTAAAAAACACAAACAGGTGATGTAACTAGTAACGGCTAATTTCACTTTTCCGTTGTTTGTTTTTAAATATCAAAACCTACAACCACGCTATATAAACAAGTTAATCAATTAACCATTAAATTAAACCACCACTTTCACACACTCTTCGTTTTCCCCATCAAATTTATACTCTTGCAAGATGGCAGAAGAATGGACCCAGCAGGAAGAACTAGGGTTGTACCGAGCTTGGTTGGACGTAAAGTATAGGGACAATGTGTTGCCTACAAACCCTCCCTTACTTAGTACGTTTCTTAATTTTTCTTTATACCAATCATTTGATTATTTGATCAGTTATGTTATTCATTTATATATATATATATATATATATATATATATATATATATATATTAATTAATTAAGTCGATGTTTACCGATCAATTAGGTGATCCTAATGACGAAGACACGATTCTCTTTTGGCTGGATGTCAACATAAAGTTTCATATTGCTATGGAGCGTTCCGACAAGTACCGTGACACAAGCGTCGTAAGATCGAAATGGCTAGACATGGACCAGAAAATCAAAACATTCAACAGGATATGCAAAGAGAATGAAGAGGAGAACTAAACCAAGGAAGACCTGTTGTTCATTGCGTTCGAACACTACTTACATGAAACCGGAGAAGATTTCAAGCTTCTACTGGTGTGGAAAATGATTAACCTTTTTAGGGTTCCGGATTAATTAAGAGTAAGTGTTCTGGTTTAATTTGAAAATTGTTCTGGGATTACTAATTAATTATATGTAATGAATTGATTTTTAATTTAATATAATGTATTTATAGTATATATAGTTCATCCTGAAGAACTCTAGCTAGTTTATCCGGTTCATCCTGAAGAACTCTAGTTCATCCTGTTCTATTACTGATCGAATAATTACTCTTGATCCTGAAGAACTCTAGTTCATCCGGTTCTATTACTGAATAACTCTTTATAATCCTGAAGAACTCTAGTTCATCTTCTCTCAATCCTCATGAACTCATTGAGTAATTTTGACTTTCTTTGTTTTAATTTTGACTTGTTAATTTTATTACCAGAAAATCAAAACATTCAACAGGATATGCAAAGAGAATGAAGTGGGTAATTTTGACTTTCTTCGTTTAATTTTGACTTGTTAATATGATTTTTAAGATCGTGTGAATGTAATTTCGGATAATTTCAGATCGTGTGATTAAAATTTTAGTGGTCTTTTGATATGGAGAACGTGTGAAAGTAATTATAATGTGCAATGTTCAATAAAATAAGACCTTTTGTATACTCTAGTGATTAGACATCTGAGCTTAGGCATACTCAAGTGATTTGCACATATAACCATACCACCTGATCAGTAATCAGAAACTTCTCACCTCCATTATCAAACCCTTCTCAAAATCCTTATCAAACCTTTTCTCAAAATCCTTATCAAACCCTTCTCAAAACCCTCAAATCCTTCTCAAAATGGCAAACTTGAAAGAATTAGTTGATTATTATTTGAAGACGAAGGTTGTTGCTACCCTGGACCGGTACGGGGTGATTATCGGGGCAGAGAGACAGAGTATCTTAGGCGGCTTGGCCCTGCTCAACCAGGTACTTACAGAGCCACCAAGTCCATCAAGATACCAGATGGCTACTTTTCTGGTAGAAGAGATACACGTCTCCAATGCCAGGCTTCAAATGTTGGTTCAACAGAGGCAAGAAGCTTTGAGTAGGCATTGGGAGTTGATGGAGGAGATGGAATCTAGGTTCCCGTGAACCTTAACCCGCAACTGCACTGTCTTTTGTTTTTTTAGGAATGAACATGTAAAGTAGGAAACAATTTTGTGTACGGAATTGGAATCAGTAGTATGAAATCCACTTTTTGTTATATACTTGTTTGTCTATTTTTGTCTATGAAATCAATCTGTTAAACAAAAACCCTAATCCTCGAAAACATAGACGATCAACAATTGCAATCCGATCAACAACTGATGCATAATTTTAGGTAAAAAAGGTAATCTGTTCGCACAATCTCCATTCCGTTAAACAAAAACCCTAATCCTCGAAAACAGAGACGATCAACAATTGCAATCCGATCAACAACTGATGCATAATTTTAGGTAAAAAGGTAATCTGTTCGCACAATCTCCATTCCGTTAAACAAAAACCCCAATCCTCAAAAACAGAGACGATCAACAATTGCAATCCGATCAACAACTGATGCAGAGACGATCAAAAACCCTAAACACAAAAAACAGAACGGATCTACAAAAACCTTAAATTTTGGGGAATTCTAATTCTAAATAAATTATATAAAAAGAATAAGATAAAAATTAAATAATGGGTCAATTTGGGGTCAAATGGGTCAATTTGATGTGTTTAGGACCATTGAGTCCCAATAAGGTGTGTAAGTAAACAATAAGTTGTGTTTAGAGCCAATGATGGCCCAATTGGTGTGTATGTAACCCATAAGTTGTGTTTAGAACCAAAGATGGCCCAATAAGGTGTGTATGTAACCAATAAGTTGTGTTTAGGACCATGTGATGTCCCAATAAGGTGTGTTTAGGGGAAACGAGGGTCAGTTGGGACCAATGAGTCCCAATAAGGTGTGTATGTAACCAGTAAGCATGTTTAGGACCAATGATGGCCCAATATGTAACCAGTAAGTTGTGTTTAGGACCAATGATGGCCCAATAAGGTGTGTTTAGGGGAAACGAGGGTCAGTTGGGACCAATGAGTCCCAATAAGGTGTGTTTTGGGGAAACAAGGGTCAGTTGGGACCAATGATGGCCCAATAAGGTGTGTTTAGGGGAAACGAGGGTTAGTTGGGACCAATGAGTCCCAATAAGGTGTGTTTAGGGAATCGAGGGTCATGTAGTTGGGAGTACCAATGAGTCCCAATAAGGTGTGTATGCAACCAATAAGCATGTTTAGGACCAATGATGGCCCAATAAGGTGTGTATGTGACCAATAAGTTGTGTTTAGGACCAATGATGGCCCAATAAGGTGTGTTTAGGGGAAACGAGGGTCAGTTGGGACCAATGAGTCGATCAATAAGGTGTGTATGCATGTAACCAATAAGCATGTTTAGGACCAATGATGGCCCAATAAGGTGTGTATGTGACCAATAAGTTGTGTTTAGGACCAATTAATGATGGCCCAATAAGGTGTGTTTAGGGGAAACAAGGGTCAGTTGGGACCAATCATGAGTCGATCAATAAGGTGTGTATGCATGTAACCAATAAGCATGTTTAGGACCAATGATGGCCCAATAAGGTGTGTATGTAACCAATAAGTTGTGTTTAGGACCAATGATGGCCCAATAAGGTGTTTTTAGGGGAAACGTAGTTGGGACCAATGATAAGGTGTGTACAATAAGTTGTGTCTAGGAGTCTAGGACCAATGAGTCCCAATTAATAAGGTGTGATTAATTTTCTTTTTTCTCATTATTCAGAAAATTTTACATGTGAACACATATGAAAAATAGCTATTTCACATGCGAAAGTGTCTACAATGAATCTCACCCTATATATATATACATGTATATATATAACCGATAATATATATATTACAACACATTGAAAGATATATATATATATATATATATATATATATATGTGTGTGTGTGTGTGTGGTGTGTCTTTAGTAGTTGACATTTTTATTTAATTTTCACGTTAGGTATACAAATTCATTAGGATACAATTATCATTAAATTTATTGCTTAACATTCCATTTTCCATTTAAAGATCATTTTAAAGGTATGTTTAAAATACTATTATCTATGTTTAGAGTTTTGAGTTTTTAAATCCGAGAAATGCTAACGTCTTATTGGCTAAGATATTTTCACCCGGATTAATCCCCAAATTACTTCCCACCATTTTTCAAATTTCCCCAAACTTCATTGATCAGTTCCTATTCCCTCTCACCAAAATTTTATCACCAAAACGATTCATCACTCTCTTCTTCCCTACCACTAAAAATTCCTCTACAGGATTCATCACACTATCATCTTCAGGAGATCACTACCTAATTCCCGTCAGTATTAGTTTCACTGTCATCTTCAGGAGATCATTTAGTTCATTCTCTATTTATTTCATCTAATTAATTATTCCATCGCATTTATTTCATTCTCTATTTAATTTATTTCATTTCAGGATTCATCTAGCTCATTTAACAATGGATCATGAATTCGAAGCAGGTGAATAATTGAAGGATCTTAATTATAACAGTGAATTCGAATACAATGATGATTCTTCACAAGCGAGTGAAGAAGATGAAATGGATAACAATGATGATCATTATTCACCACAGAGTGAAGAAGATGAAATGGATAACAATGATGCCCACGTCGACAATCATGATGCCCAACTCGACAATGATGCCCAACTCGAAAATGATGCCCAAGTTACTGAGAATGAGGAAGCTACAACCTCTGCTCCCCAAGCAAACAAGAGGGGGTTGATGCGGTTGACAAAGTGGCGTGCCAAATTTAAGAAAAGTGGTGGGAAAAAATGGCCAATAACATTTGATGCGCTGGGAAGGGTTGACGGGGTGCATAGACCAAAATTTTCAAGTTTTTTGGGAGACATTGCAAGGTCAGAGGTTGGATTGAGGTATCTAAAATGGAAGGAGGTGCCAAAAGATGACAAGAACAAGATGTGGGCACTGATTCAGGTTATGAAATAGATTAAACATTTTCTCATATTAAGTTTGTTAAGTTATTGAATTCCATACATGTGACTAAAACATCCTGTCATATGTTATTTTTTCAGCAATTATTCGAAATTGATGACTGTCGAAGGGGTCCTATAATGGTACGGCTTGGTGGGTTGCTAAGGAGTTTTAGAACAAAAATGTTTAAGAGACATGTTCGTCCCAACCTAGCAAGACCCACCGTGCTTGAGAAAGTTCCAAAGATGTATCACACTATTGTGAAAAAAGAACACTGGGACAGATTTGTAGCACATACAAAATCTGACGAATTCAAGGTTTTTATTCAATTCAAACTGCAGATTTCATTAATTAGTCTAAGTGTTAATTAATGAGATTATAATTATATATCCTATTGTTCTGTTGGAAAGGCTGTGTCAAAGAGTGCGAAAGAGGTTCGAGCACAGTATGTTTATGATCATACAATGGGACGGGGAGGATACCCCTATCTGAGAGAAAAACTGGTAATAAGCTAAGTGTGTTAATTAATTACACCCAGTCATGGTTAAGAACGTGCAATGTATGTTTCAAGTCTGATATATATTATTATTATTATTATAATACAAGGTACAAAACAAAGAAATTGCAACTGATGATTGCCCCTCTCGAGCGTTTATGTGGAGGAAAGGAAGGGTAAATAAAGAGGGGGAATACAAAACGCCTGTGTTGAAGGGCGTAGTCGATGATATAGTAAGTTTAATTGCTATATATATACCTAATTATTCACATGTTAAAAATTAACAGCACCTCACTACATTAACTAAATTAATTACTGCAGGCCGAGAATGAAGCAAAAATAAATGCGGGATCCGTGAATGTAGAACCGGGAACGGATGCCCTGACATTGGTCCTTGGCAAGGAAAGGGGTGGATACCTAAAAGGTATTGGGTATGGAGTGACTTCCCGTGGATATTGGAAGGGTGCTCCAAAAGGGCGATCGAAAGAACGGATCGAAAAACTTGAGGCGGAACTAAAAAATGAAACACAGCTGCGTGAGAAAAAGGATCAAGAGGTTGAGCACCTCACTGATATGGTTAAATCACAGGATGATAAAATTGATATGCTTACATCGTTTATGAACATGATTATTGAAAAACAAGCTACAGCGGTAAATTCTGTAAGGGACAAATTATATATATATACCTATAATTAATTATATTATATATACTTTACTTTTTATCAATTAATTATTATAAATCATTAAATCATTTTGTAGGTAAAGTCCGCGGAGGGGCCTCTTACTACAACTGTAAGATCTAAAAACAGTTGTGATCAGCATTCCAATGTAAATACAATGGTAATTAAATATTATTGCTGATATGATCAATCTCACATGAGCGCATATTTATTAATTAATTAACTAATTGAATTAATTGTACGTAGGACATGATCAATTCTGCGCACAATACATCGCGGAAACAATCTACTCCATCAAACTCATCTCAGAAGTCGGCCGATAAGGTACGGATTTGAAACAGTTCTGAATTTGAGTTGATCTGGAAGATTCAAGTTCATCTGGATGAACATGCGTCTCTAGTTATAGTTCATCCGGATAGTTAGAGTTCATCCGGATAGTTAAAGTTCCTCAGGATAGGTAAGGTTCATCAGGATAGTAAAAAGTTCATCAGGATAGTTAGAGTTCATCGGGATAGTTAGAGTTGATCCGGAACATTCTAGTTCATCTGGATGAACATGCGTCTCTAGTTATAGTTCACCGTGTTGGTTATAGCTAGTTCATCCGGATAGTTAAATATCACCAGTATAGGTAAAGTTCTTCAGGATAGTTAAAGTTCATCAGGATAGTTAGAGTTGTTCCGGAATATAATTTATAATTAACTGTTCCGGCTATGATAAGTTTGTACTTCATCCGAATGGTTCTCTAGATAGTTAACTAATGTTTATAAGCCGGTTATGAGCGATATGATTTTATTAATTAATTGAATTGTAGGTCTCTTCTGCGACTCTATCACAACACAGTCCTCCATCTACAACAGCGTCGCAAAAGGAAAGGGTAACTATTTTAATTTACACAGTTGTGTACTTCCCTTATAACTAATTGCTATATGATCATTTAATTAAATGCTGATGCTGTCTTTAGGGGAGAAAGAGAAAAATGACAGAAGCAGCAGCTGCTGCAGCCAGTACTGCTGGGGCATCAGAGCAGGAAGTGGTATATATATATATATATATATATATATATATATATATATATATATATATATATATATATAGGGAGAGGATCATTTGAGAACCAATTTGGTTTGAGAACTAAAAAGAACTAATTTGAGCCACAAGTTTATTTACATGTATCCCCCCTCCCATGAATTGTAGTGGTCCCCCCTGAAATGTGTGGTTGAGATTTAGTTCTCAAAAGTTCTCAAAACAAAAAGTTCTCATTTGAACCTAACCCTATATATATATATATATATATATATATATATATATATATATATATATATATATATATATATAATTAATTTAGAAATTTGACAAATCGCTTTGACGTTATTGTTAATTAATATATATGTTACTAATCAGTTAATTACATGGTGTCAATTTAGGAAAAGAATAAGAGACATGCAAAACCAGTAAAACCTGCAGCTCGTAAAGTACCTAAGAGTGATCGGTTGGAAAAACCAAATAATAATGATGCCATTGCAGCTCCTATCAATCAACCAGTAATCCAAGAGGTATATAGATTAGTATATAACATAACATTTTATTCTGTTTTTTACTTTAATTAATTAATTGTCACTTCTGATAAGGGGAGCTAGCAAACTGCAACGTTGCACATGGAGGGGGATACAATGAACGTCGTGGGAATGGCTAGATTATATCCAAAACAAAAAGATGAGAAGATTCATGGAAAGCCATTACCTCCTGGTTGCCGTAGAATTACAGCTTATCAGGTCAATAAGGGTGCAACATTTTTACCATTCCCAATAGATGATAAAACAACGCTTTCGGAGGTTGAAGATAAATATATTATTGCATGGCCGATGAACCGAATGATCCTTCATTCTAATAACAAGTCAGATAGATCACAGCCGGTTGATCATTCTACGGTTCAAAAAGTAGTGGAACAACCACAGGTAATTACTACATTAATTAATCGTATCCGCTAATTAATTAACTTTATATATATATATTATATATATCTGATCGGTTTTATTTGTCATGTTTCCAGGTAAATAATGATCGGAAAAAGATGCCGAAAGTGTACGTAACACCAACCCAGCTGATGAATCAAAATCTGAAAAACAGAAAACTAAGTATACGAATCCAGCAGAAGCAGCTGATCAACACGGACAAAATAATATAATTAAATATTATAGAAATTAAACTTTGATTAGTGTCGTATGTTATCTTTTTGAACAGCATCATGATTAGTGTATATATATGTACATTAATTTTAATTATAATATATGATTTTTAAGGTTTCTCTATATTAATTAATATGCAGTATAATTAATTGTAATTAAGAAAATATATGTGACCATATATATAATACCAAAGGCCACACTTTTTATATTTTAACGTGACCGTTGCCACCATTTGGCCACGCGTATTGGGACAAATTATCTGATTTCAACTACCCTTTGGCCACTTTTTTTCCCAAATATACGTGGCTAAAACACAAATATACGTGACCATATCATACCAAAGGCCACGTTTTTTATATTTTAATGTGGCCGTTGCCACCCTTTGGCCACCCGTATTGGGACAAAATGTATGATTTCAGCAACCCATTTGGCCACGTTTTTTTATAACATATGTGGCTAAAACACAAATATACGTGACCATATAATACCAAAGGCCACACTATTTATATTTTAACGTGGCCGTTGCCACCCTTCGGCCACGCGTATTCGGACAAAATGTATGATTTCAGAAACTCATTTGGTCACGTTTTTTTATAACATATGGGGCTAAAACACAAATATACGTGACCATATAATACCAAAGGCCAAGCTTTTGATATTTTAACATGGCCATTGCCACCCTTTGGCCACGCTTATTGGGACAAAATGTATGATTTCAGCAACCCTTTGGCCACGTATTTTTATAATGTATGTGGCTAAAACACAAATATATGTGACCATATAATACCAAAGGCCACGTTAAACTAAAAAATGTGGCCGTTGGGACCCTTTGGCCACGCTTTCCGGAAGAATTGTTTGATTACAACAACAAATATTGATACCCTTTAGCCACGCTTCTAGGTGGCTCCAGCCACTGATATTGTAACGTGGCCGTAGGATACATAAGGTGACGGGACCTTTGGTGTCGATTGGAATGAAAAAAAAAACGTGACCAAACACCTTTGGTCACGGTTTTTTTCAGTGGCCAAAGGTGAATTTTGACGTAGTGAAATCAGATGGGTCCTTGCTATACGCGTGGCCAATTTAAAAGCTATTACAAATTATTAATTACAAATCAAATAAAATTCAATTACAAGTCATATACAAATGAAATACAAATAAAAAATTAAAGAAAATTACACTGCATACAAGCATTATTCCTAATCTAATTTTCAATCCGGGAGGCAACAACACTACCACGTGGTCTTCATCTTCAACTGTCAAGACTTGAGCTTAATTAGGACTTTTTTTTCTTGTATTCCTTCCTATACCAAAACATATAATTGATAATTAGGTTATGGAAATTGATCATAATAAATATAGCAATTTTGAAATACTTACCACCATGATAGATATGGACTGAGGAGTGCCATTTTATTGCAAGTAGTATGAGTCATCAAGCCCTACAATTCAATTGATTTCCAGATGAACATTAGATATCCAGGTGAACTTAAAACATCCGGATGAACATCACATTAAGTTCCGGATCAACTTCAAAATCAGTTGAACTTTGTTTGAGGTACCAAATAACATTTAAAATAGGACTACATGAAATTACCAAACAGATTACTGTGAAACTATAGAACGGAATGAAACTTGACTGGCAAATATTTACCTTTTTCTTTTCAATCGCTTCACACGAGGTTGATCGACCACCGATTTCACGCCCTACGTACAGTTCAATTAATTACTTTATGTAAATGTGCAATGAAACCGATAATGAGTTTGACAAATACCAACCATTGTGTGTATGTCATCATGATTAGTGCTATGGCTAGATCCAACAAAAATCTCCTTAGAATTTACCTAGAACAATGTTTTTGAATTGGTAAAAAGTTAGAGCAGAATAATGACGCGGACCTATCATGAAAGTATTTATTCTGTTTTTTTAATCTAACATAAGTTGTTCCAATTTTATTCATACAGATTATGTATATATTCTATTTTTTTTCATATTAACATACATTTTCAATGAATCATAGCAGGGCCCCATTTAACTCATAACTTTGTTCTTACATGAAGTATATATTCTTATGTACCAGGAACTTGCATCTATTTGTGTTCTTCATGAACAAGAGTGTATGTTATTATAAGGTACTTGAGAATAGTATGATTAAGTTATGATGTAAAGAATTCACCTCTGTAGATGCCGGAGCATTAAGTTGGTGTGGTAACGGTGGTCCAAGTGCAGATAGATGATCTATAAGTAGATCAAGATTTTTCTCCGATTGTTCAATCTTCAAGAAGAGGGCCTTAACTTTTTCATTTGTTGCATCCCGAAGAAGTCTCTCCTCTTTAAGTTCGAACTCAAGTTTTTCCAATTCACCATTAGTGTTGTTGGATCGATCCTTGAATTTTGTTCAATTAACAGAATGTAGTTAGATGCTTTTTAACAAAGTACATAAATAGGACACTATTAATCCCAACTATTAGGTGTTGGACAAAAATAATCCTACCTATTTTTTTGGACATTATTACTCTTATCAATTGACCCTGTTTTTACTAATATACTTTTCGTCTATTTTTCTAACCCACCGTTAAAGAAGCTTACGTGGACGACTACGTGGCTGCTGACGTGGCTCTTTTCTCATCACTTACCTTTTTAAACCCTAATCGATCCCCAATTCGATTTTCCCCAAATTAGTTGTCCCTGAATTCGATTTTCTCCCCCGAATCATGCCCTCGTCTTCATCGTCTTCAACTTCAACATCCTCGAGGAGGCCGAAAATTCTAAATCTGAATGTTGGATTGGATCGAAAATTGTATTGCCACCATGAACTCTTGGCTGTTTCATGGGTTGCTGGGAAGAACACCACGAGACCTGGAAAAGAGTTCTTTGGCTGTTGCTTATGGCCGGTATGTAGTTCCATCAACTGTTTCATGTTAAATTCATCTAATTCGTTAACTTCATTTCTGTTTTGTAGAGGAATGGATGCAATTTTTTTTGTGTTGAAGGATGATATTGAGATTGTATTCGGAGATGAAGTCAAATGCACAATGCTAGAAGAAAAAAACAGTGCTTTGCAACTTGTTATTGCTGACATTCAAGATGTAAACAGGGATTTGGATGTTGAGCTAACAAATTTGAAGTTAGAACTTAGGAAAAGCAGTTGTAAGAAGGTTGTAGTGTTTGCTATGTTTGTACTTTGTTTAGTGTATCTTGTGATTTGAATCCTATGTATTGAATCTATTTAGGAATGAAATGGAATCATCCGGTGACGAGGCAAGAAAGAAGCCACGTAGTCGTCCACGTAAGCTTCATTAACGGTGGGTTAGAAAAATAGATGGAAAGTATATTAGTAAAAACAGGGTCAATTGATAAGAGTAATAATGTCCAAAAAAATAGGTAGGATTATTTTTGTCCAACACCTACTAGTTGGGATTAATAGTGTCTATTTTTCCTTGATTCATTTTCTCTTAATTAGTTGTTAATTATTAATATATCACATAAAGACCCTAATGATTAATTATTTGATGTGTTATACTGAAATTTAACGACATCTAAAGGAAAGAGTGGAACACATCATGTCTTCAGTGGATATAAACAAACAGTTCACCATTTCTAGCAAAGTAGCAGATGCATGACATCAACATTCTTCTATTCTTCTACAGGGGATTTAAACTACACTTTCTTTATTTTGTACCCCTCTAACATGAACATACAAAAAATGTTGGAAACATTCCTATATATGTCCTCTAGGATCATTTCCTAGCTAGTAATGACAAGAGTAACATAAATTGCTTTTAGTTATTAATATTTCACATAAAGACCCTATTGACTAATTATTTGATATGTTATACACAAATTAAAGACATCTAAAGGGAAGAGTGGAACACAACATGCACTACTACAAAAACTGGCATTCTTGACGTGCATTGCGCGTCAAGAAAGTGCCTTCTTGACACGCAAATGCGCGTCAAGGATGCGGGGGTCAAGAAGCTTCTTGACGCGCAAAATGCGTGTCAAGAAGCTCTTGACGCGCGAACAATGACACGCTATCCTTGACACTCCATTCTTGACACCCATTTTGCGCGTCAAGAAAGGGTGTCGCCTGTGATTAATATATTTTTTATTTAAAATATTTTTTTGTGTCGTCTGTTTATGACACGCAGATTTGCGCGTCAAGAATGTAAAAATAAAAAATAAAAAAAATATTTTTAATAGAATCACTAATTTCTACATTAAATAAAAATTAACCTGCTATTACAAAATAAAATACACTTATAGCAAAATAATGCATTTCATATATATAGCAAACCAATACATTTCATACATCTCATTCAATAGAGCAGCAGCAAACCACACAAATCGAATGGATTCTTGACAAAATTCAAAAAAATAAAACAAACAATTTTATCCATTCTTGACATGAGTATACCACCAGAAAAACAAACAGTTCACCATTTCTAGCAGTGTACATAAAGAAGAAAGGAGGTTCACCAGTAACATGAATCTACAAACATGTGCATATGCTTGACCTCAACATTCCTAGCATAAAAATAACTAATTTAGCATAAAATGAATGGGTTGAAATGAATGGAGAGGATTTCTGCAAAATATAACCCTTCCTAAATAATTATGTATGAAACAAAATTTTATCGATCTGTAACTGTAACAGTACACAAATACAGGGATCCCAAGTTAAACCTGTATCAATAATAAACAAAAGAAACAATTTTATGAAAACAGATTGTAATTAATGAAACGGAATAACTTGACAATTACCATTTTCTGGACTGATTGGTCTCCCAAATCATATCCCACTTCTGAAGAATCGCTAGCGCTGTCTGTTGAAGCTATTCGTTGTTGAGGCTCCATGGAAGATGTGAATGATATGGATGAGAAAGAAGACCTGGTTATTCGCTGGAGGTGTTTAACTAGCTAGAAATTTTATAATAAAGTGAGAGGGAAAAGTATATATATGATGAATCGATAATAAGTAAATTTAGTTCGAAAATTTGGGTGTAGTTTGAACTAATGGTGGGAAATTCAAAATTTTTGGTGAAAATTTTTAATTAAAAGGGGGGGGGGGGGGGGGAATTGTTCATACTGATAATAAAACCCAAAATTAATATAAACAATATGTATATTAAACATAATTAAACCTAAAATTAAACATAAACATAATTAATTAATTAAATGTCTCCACGTGGCTCTTCCGGTGGGTTCTTCTTGAAGATGAACTTCATCATCCAGTTCATAAAAGTCTTCAAGTCTTCTGGCGGGTTTGCAGGTTCCTCAATGAGGTGTCGAAATTGTACGAGTACATCAATTACGGTTGACATAACTGTGATTCTTTAAGCAGATCTGGATGACGATCGGAGTTAAAAGCCCTAATTAACAAAATTATGTTTTAATATTAATTTTATTATTTTCTTTTAGATATAATAAACAAGATTTTAATTAACATGTGCCTTGTGGCCGTGATAACGCAACTACAAAAAACGGATACATTACTAAAACATAACTCAAAAATAAAAATGATAAATTACTATGCAATTCAGAACAAAAATACGAAAAGACCACCATGTTGTGAATTTCTCATGTATAATAATTTTGTTTCCAAAAATATTAAACGACGTCCAATTAGGATGGTGAGGAGCAATTAGGAGCAATTAGGACCAACCAGACTCAATGAGGACTAAATACTGACAATTAGCGTCATTTAGGATACTTTAGTGAAGACCGGTTATGGTCAATTAATATGGTCAATGAATACGAATTAGGACCGGTTCAATGTGAAGGTCGATTATGCTCATAGGACCGATAAGGACGGAGCATGAAGGAAGTGACTAATGAGGATCGATGATCAAGTATGACCAATTAGGACTAATTGGGGCCAATTAGTTTGAATGAGGACCAATGATACAAATAAGGGTAAATCAGGGTTAGTGATGGTCGATTAAGACCAATTAGGTTCAATTAGGGTCAATGAGGACCCATTAGGACCAATGATGGTCGAATATGCTCGATTAGGACCAATAAGGATGAATTATGACTTATTAGGGCCTGTTAGGACCGATGAGGGCCAATTAGACAGAATAAGTACCAATATGGTTCAATTCGGGTTAATGAGGATCAATTTGCTCAAATTGGACCAATTAGGACCGATTAGTGTCAGTTAGCCTCAATAAGGACCTACTAGACTCATCGAGTACTATTTACTTTGAAGTACAACAAATTTGAGTCAATTAGGCCTAATTGACCCCAATTGATTATAATTGGTCCTAAATGAGCCTAATTAGTCGTAATTGACCGTAAGTTATCTTCATTGAACCTAACCGAGCCGAATAGACTATAATTGACCTTCATTGGCCCTAATTCATCCTAACTGAGTGTTCACTGGCCCTCATTGGTACTCATTTGTCACAAATGACCATGGTTGACCTTAATTCAGTCTACTAGTCCTCATTGAGCGTAATTGGCCCTCAATCGGCCTAATAGACCCTAATTGGTCATATTTGGTCCTTATAAAGCATCGAAATTGAGCAAAATCGACCCTCGTTAGTTATAACTGGTCTTCATCATTGACCCTAATTGATCCTCATTGACCCAAATTGACCCCAATTTACCCTAATTAGGCCTCGTGGCTTCATTGTTCCTAATTGGTCCTACTTTATCTTCATTTGTCCTCATCGGTCTTAATCGACCCTAATTGATGTGGATTCAATTAAAATAAATTAATAATATTTTTTCTAAACCATAATTAAATTATCAAAAATTTTCCCCACCTTAAGGCGTCGACATTGAGCAAAATCGACCCTCGTAATTAGCTAGTTATAACTGGTCTTCATCATTGACCCTAATTGATCATCATTGACCCAAATTGACCCCAATTTACCCTAATTAGGCCTCGTGGCTTCGTTGGTCCTAATTGGTCCTACTTTATCTTCATTTGTCCTCATCGGTCTTAATCGACCCTAATTGATGTGGATTCATTTAAAATAAATTAATAATATTTTTCTAAACCAAATTTAATTATCAAATATTTCCCCCATCCCAATTTCAACTAAATGGGCAAACTCCAATAACTTCCCCTGCTTCAATTCTTAGGGTTCGTTGTGATCCAGAAGAACTGCCGTTAGTATAAAACTGCATTTTCGAAAAACAGTTACCCTCTATTTTCTCTCCAGGTTTCCAATTGACGATTTAAACCTAAACCTTACTCTATAATTTCTCACAGATGGCACCCAAATTGAATCGAAAGGCTGCATCAAAGGCTACTCAACTGTTCTTCGCCGAACACAATGTTGTAGCGTACTTCGAGAAGTCTGATAAGTCAAAGCTATTTGATGAAATGAACGATTTCCTCGAGAAATCCAACACTCATTTTGCTTTAACTGTGAATCCTGTAATATGCAAGCAGAGAATTGCTGAATTTTGGGACTCAGCCAAAAAATCTGTTGATAGCAACGGGGTTGGTAAAATTGACTCTAGAGTCAATGGGAATGAGATTAGTTTGACTAAAGAAATGATCCGGAAGCATCTGAAATTCAATGATGCACGAGGTGATCCTGATTACAAGTCTGAATTGTACTTGAAGACGTACGAATCAATTGGGTATGGGGGTGACTTAACTTGTGCGACCGTCAAAAAGAGACAACTACCCTATGTTTGGCGATATCTTGCTCATACCATTCTCCACTGCCTATCTCACAAGAAAACTGCGTGGGATGAACTTGCTGCACCTCAATCATCCGCTTTTCATGGATTGGTAAATGGGCTCAACTTTAACTTTTCAAAAATGATATTTGATGGAATGCTGGAAAATGTGAAACCGAAAATGATCTTTTACATGTAACCTAGATTCATCCAACACCTTCTCAATTGTGAATTTCCAAATCTGCAAATCTCTGATCAACATCTTGAACTAAAGTCTTTTACAAGTAAAACATTTTCTAACATGCAAGTCAACAAAACTGTTTTTCTTGGTAAAGACACATCACACCCTATGCCTAAGGCCAAGACTGCTCCTAAGCAAACTGCTCCTGTTGACAACATTGTTACACCAACAAGTGTTGAGCCCACACCAGACCGACCATCCTCTTCCACTGATATACAAATTCCCACCAAAAGGAAGAGGATGTCCACATCAAAAACCACACCCAAAAATACCACACGCACTCCATAATCACCCAAAAGGAAGAGGACTAGGTCTCCTTTACCTAGACCCTCCACAGGACTACCTCATAATGAGGGTGGTATATCACCTAGGTCACATGAAGTAGATTCCCCAACCCTTATTGCAAGGAATATGCTGCTGGACTTGGTTCAATCACCCAATCGACATTCTGGTGATAAGGTGACTTGCAGTAGTGATGAAGCAAGTCAGGTGGAAAGGGCTGACACTACTCATGAAGTCCGACTAGGCCCTGAGGACAGTGCCAACATCATTAAGACCCGATCCACGGCAACTGTTTCTGTCAGGGAACCTATTCAGGAACCTTTGATTGACAATAGGAATCCCAGGTGCCAAGAAACCATGGGTGCTGAGCATGAACAAGGTCGGCTTGTTTGCTCTTATTTGCTCAAAGATACTGGCAACACACCAGTTGAGAGCAGCATGACACATACTGAATTGACGGTTCGATGTACAAAACTTGAAAATGAATTGGCAGCTCTTCGTGCAATCGTGAGAGCTCAAGGATAAGAAATTGAACGGTTGAAGGCAGGACAATCTGTGAAAGCAACTGATAGGTAAGGTTGTCAACCATACGTTGAAATTAATTTGACATGTCAAACTAGATTTAATTCAAAATAGGATTTTGCACAGGGTGTCTTCCTCAGATGTTGATGAAGTTGAACAAGTTGATCCGGTTGAACAAGTTGATCCGGTTGAACAACTTCATCCGGAGGAAGAAGGCCATGTTGATCCTATTGAATAAGTTGATCCGGTTGAACAACTTCATCCGGAGGAAGAAGGCCATGTTGATCTGGTTGAACAAGTTGATCCGGTTGAACAACTTCATCCGGAGGAAGAAGGCCATGTTGATCCGGTTGAACTAGTTGATCCGGTTGAACAACTCCATCAGGTGCAAGTGACTGCTGATAATCAGATTATCACAAGCGTGATGAGTGATCTGCAAACCACAAATGTGGATATAGCTCCTGAAGCTCTATCTTTCATGAGAAAAATGATGATTAGGAATACTCTTAACTGCACTTGGTTAAGGAGTGCTCCATCTCTGCCCATCATTCCTGTTTTAAAGCCAATCACTGCTGAGGAAACTTCGAAGGAAGTTACTCCGGAAGAACCCCTCACAACTGAGGCTGCTCCGAAGGAAGTTACTTCGGAAGTTGCTCCTGAGCAATTGCCTAAGACTATTTTGGAACAAGTTGCTCCGGAAGATAGTCCCAAGGCAGTTACTCCGGAAGTTGGCACTAAGACTATTCCTGAGCAAGTTATCTCGGAAGCCAGTCCCAATGCTGCAACTTCACTTCATGAGTCTCCAAACCTGCTGATGATGATTCTCTTGATGAGAGAACTATCTCTGGTTTCACTGACATGGAGAATGATGATAATCAGAGCACAGGAGGTCAGAGAGAAGACATGGACCCTGTTACAAAGGCTCTGATTGATCAGTTGGAAAAGGAAAATGCTGAGATACAAAAGAAGTTCCAAGAACAGAAGGAAATTGCAGAGTTTGAAGAACAGAAACGACTACTCATAGAAGGAGGTATTTATGAGTATGTCATCAACAATGCAGACCTAATGTTATTCATCAATGCAGCAAGGAGAAGATCTGATCTGTACATAGAAGAGAGAATTGCGAAAGCTGAAAAGCAAGGTCTTTCAGACAAAGTTGACAGGTACAGAAGGGTCTTAGGAAATGAGTATAGGAGAATTCAAATGAAGAAGAATGAAGATAACAGAATTCTCCTAGGTTAGTTCAGTGTAATGCTCAAAAGCAATGAGTGTTTCACTGATGCATGGCTTGATTATATGAAGGGTGATGACTTGATCAAGTGGATGTACATGATCCTAGTCATCGGAGCTGATCAAGCCAAGGAGATGAATGTAAATAGATTTGTTGATAGATCTTTAGAACATGATCAACAAGAGAAGCAAGGTACTAGATATCAAACTCTCTCTGAGGAGGATGACTTGCTGATTCATAAATGGTACTTTAAGGAAATCATGATGGAGGACCCAAAAAAGGAAAGAGTTACTGGTGTGAAAAGGCCACCAGGTATGCATGCTCTGTTTGACTCCTTACATCCTAAAGGTCTCAGCTACCTCAAAGAAAAGAAGAGTAAAGCTCCTGTGCAAACTACTCAGCAAAAGAAGCCAAGGATCAACATTATCAAGGAAATGTTTGACACTGTCTCTGATCCTCATCTCTCATCATCTCAACCCTCCACCACAGCCTCACAACCCACTACTCCCTCATTACCAGGTGCATTTTCTGATCTGAACAAAATTCTAGCCTCACAGCAAACCCGAAGAAACCCTGCTAGAACTAGTAGACCAGAAAAAAATCCTAAACCTGTAACATTAAAGCCTATTCCACCAAAGTTTAGAGCAGACAACTTCACACCCTATATACCTGGACCTGTAATATTAAAGCCTAAACCACAAAAACCCTCATCTCCACCCAAATCACCAGAAAAACCACCCACTAAGAGAATGAAGTCGGTGGCTAGGAAGGGAAAAGGAAAAGTGATCAATGAGGAGGATGAATATAGAGATGTCCATGCTGAAAGGAGAAGAATCATCTCCTGGAGGTATGATGATCAAGCCATAGTATACCTGTTCACAACCAGCTGTTCAGATGAGGTACTAAAGTTTACAGCTGAAGAAGCTATGTGCAACCTCACTGACCATGAGTTGGGTGATGTTAGACGGTTACGTGGTGATATGAAGGGTGCGTGTTCACAAGAGGAATCCTTAATGCTGAGGATAAAGATGTATTTGGATGACTTATACAGGGAAGTAGATGAAGCCACACAAAGTAGCATTGACAATCCTGTTTCGACGCTTGAAGTTGATAAGGATGGAAAGTTGGTAGTCTATAGAGCCGATGGGTCATTCACAAGGCATAGTACAGTTCCAGATCCAGAATGGAGCCAGGCTGACAAAGAACGAATCCATTTAATAATGATAACTAACAGGCTTCATGTCGTGGTTAACAGAAAACAGGTCACCAACTGGGAGTATAAGAAAGAAACAGACATGTATCACATTTTCACCAGTGAACATGGCGAGACAATTAGAAGCTTAGAAGATGCTCTAAATGGGCTTTCTGAAGATGAGATACGAGATATTGTCAGGATTGGTGATACTGAGTGCAGAATAATGACCCGGACCTATCATGAAAGTCTCCTATTTCACAGGGCCAAATTTCGGTTACAAGCTATTGAAGAGGAGAACAAGATGGGAACCGGATGAACTTGGCTGGAAGATCGAGTTGATCCATGTATTTGTGTACAATTGCATAAGTTGTTCCAGTTTGTATGTTAACATAAGTTGTTACAGTTAATTTTTTCATATACTTTTCATCTATAATAACATACACATTTTCAATGAATCATAGCAGACCTCCATTTCACTCATAACTGTGATCTTACAAGAAGTATATATTCATATATATGCTATGTTAGTATATATGTTGGCATTTTGATATGGTGGCATGAGATGATTTATAAACAGGATAAATTTTACTTCTTCAGTAAATTGGAAGAAGAGAAAACCGGATGAACTACAATTCCTCAGGAAGAAGAGTTCATGATGATTGAGAGAAGATGAACTAGAGTTCTTCAGGATGAACCGGATAAACTAGAGTTCTAAAGTTGTTCAGGATGGTTAACCAGTTTTCTTCTATTATAATAACATACACATTTTATAATTAAACAGGATCAATTTTAGTTATTCATTAGAGAAGAAGAAGAATAGAACCAGAGAGTTCTTCATGATCATGACTAATTATTTAGTAATAGAACAGGATGAACTAGAGTTCTTCAAGATGAACCGGATAAACTAGAGTTCTTCAGGATGAACTATATATACTATAAATAACCAAAGTTGTTATTTTTGTTCGTAGTCTATAGGATATTCCCATGTATTTAAACTCATTATCTAGTGAATTAAAATCATTGTGGTTGAATACAATTCCTTATAATACACTAATATTTAGTCACACAACCTAATATATGTAGAAGACAACCGGATGAACAAGCTAGAATTCTTCAGGAAGAAGAGTCAAAAGACACATCGGATGCATACAATTAATTACATATATAATCCAAAAGATGTGATATCAGTTAATTAATTACAAATATATATAATAAAAAAATAACATAAACTTAAAACATGCTCCCACTAGAGAAATTGTCTGAATCGTCATATCGGCATGTTCTCCATGGGTAGCTACCTTCAGAGGGGGAGGAGGAGGAGGAGGAAGACACCTCCACATCTCCATCGAGGTAGATGGATATGACCTCCTCGTCCATGACGTGCAGGGCCAAGGCCCTAACATCCCTCGGATCATCAGTGAATGGAACCAGTCCAAAATCCACAGACAACCCTGGGATCCTCAGGTAGGTGTCGAAATCGTTCAAGTCATAACCTAGGTCAGACACCATTTGACCTAGGTCATCGAACGAGAAGGAGTTAATGTCCACCTCGTCGAATTAGCGAAACCTCCCATCGATGTATTGTATCCGACCATTGAGGCTCGCAAAATACCCTAGGTGATAGATCACCAAAGTAAACAGACTAAAATCTTCTTTCCGTGTTCAAGAAAAATAACCAAATCAGAGACGCGAATTCCACATTAAAGCATTTGAATTTCAGTCATTTAGATGATTACTCACCGTATTCGGGGCTATCTTCCACATTCAGAGGACGCAAATGCCACATTTTCAGGGAGTGGTGATAAACCAAAAAACAGAGAGCTGAGAGAGCTAACGGCGTATATGGTAGATAAAGATTTGACCTCTAGTAATGATATCCGTCGTCGCCACATATAATTAACTAATCAAATTGGCTACTATTTAGTCACGGTTAATATATGTGGCCATATGTAATAGATTTTTGTCACTCACAACCTACTATTTAGTCACACAACCTAATAACAGTGACCATATGTACTAGTTTTTAGCCACATAACTAAGTAAAAAGCGTGACCATTGCTCACATTTAGCCACGCATAATATATAATTTATAGTTTTGTTTTTTTTTAATTTACCAAGTAATAAAATCTACTCTTCCGTCACACAACATTATTTAAACGTGGCCATAAATTCCTTTTTGGTCACACGAATTAAAAATCATAAAAATTCCGTGGCCGTTTGGTGCATTTCGCCACTCTTTATTAAGCGTGACAAATAAGTGCCATATGTTTTTGTAAAACAGTGACTAAAGCGACTGCACCTGATTGTTGTTGTCACATAAACAAAAAAATACGTGGCTAAAAGGGTCCAAAGGCTATATATATTTGGCCACGGGTACAAAATATGTGTGGCTAAAACTTGTATTTCTTACCTTTGGCCACGTTTTTTACAAAACAGTGGCTATGCGTAAAAAAAAACGTGGCCAAAGCCACTTTTTGACGTAGTGCAAAGCGAAGCCTATATTTGAGTAGAACTTTATACTAAATTTGTTCATAACTTTTGAATATTGGTCATAGCCAAAGCGAAGTTAATGTTCAAATAGAAATTTATATTCAATTTGTTCATAATGCTTAGGTGATAGGCAAGTAACCAAAGCGAAAGCCGATTCATTTAAGTAGAACCTAATTAGTCTATTATTTTGGTGTTATAACAGAACATGTCACATCTTCTTTTGTTTTATAATTTGTGCCTTATTACTATGCCTAAATTTATGATTATACATTCTATTATGCCTTAGTTCATCATAATGTATTATTATTATGGCTTAGTTTATGATAGTGCATTTCTTTTATGCTTTACTTTATCATTGTCATTGTGCCTTAGTTTTTGTAAGTACCCTATATAATCACTCTTAGATCTTCTTTCAAACTAATATAACATTTAATCTCCATAAATTATCCACTATAGATTTACAATCACTAAATGTCTCCATAAAAGTTTTTCTCTTATCATAATGATCTTGATTATCTGTTAAGACAAAAGACTCTCATTGCCTCACGATATAAATATATTACAGTTAGGGCATTATAAACGAGTAAAGTCAAATGTCTATTACGATGATCAAGATTCCCTAAATATCAAAATAAGGAGATATGTTTTACATATCCTAATCTAAACAATGAGTGAGTAATAATAAAAAAATATAAAAAATTCAAATGAACTTCTTAAGTGCATGCAAACACTTTACATCTAATAATTCTTAGTACAAAGTGTAAATTAGGTTAATGATTTGGTGAACATATCATAATAATCGAAAACATGACCCTTAAAAGGATCGGGCATGTTTCAAATTAAAGTTATTCTAGTGCATTTTTTAATGGACCCTTTCTTAGCACACTTAAACGTTTTTTTCTTTTAAATTAGCCATCACTCACAAGTACCAAAGGAATGCGAGTGTATGACAACATTGTGCATAAAGGATAAATAATGGCTTAAACTAGAAAAACAGATTTGTTCACCTCACTATCACTAATCCTTATACAATGAAAATAACTTAAATAAGGAGGATAGTTCTAATTTCTAAAATAAAATACAAGCAAACTTCCAGTTCTAAGTTCCCAATGGAACAACTGGCTAACAAAGAATAATTAATAATGATAATTGTGCCAATTAATTTTCAAATTAACACGTAAATGAACTAAAATCTAGTTTTATAGAAGTTTTCTTACGATACATACACCATAAATAAACCAAAAGAATAACTAAAATGAGAGTAAGTAACACAATTAATGTCAAAGTTGTACAAACCATGAAAATCTATCTTTGTATTACACTTTATGATACCTCATTATGATCCAACATCACTTGGAATTTAGGTTTCATATGGCTATGACAAAGTCACTGTTATCTTAAACTATCATAGTTGTTGGTTATAATTCTTTAGTTGTGTTCCAATGGATTGAAATCTTTATAAATTATAACTAGATAATTCACGTTCATAATCTTTGTTATCACATAAAGTGAGAATTTAACAAAGAGAATACATGTGTTAAATGAATATATAATGTTCCACTAAGAGTTCTAACTTACCAAAACTCAAACAAATTAGTGGATCTTATCCCAAAATGGAATATATTGGCATAAGTCCTTGATCACTCACATATCTGATTATTTATTCTTGTATTTAGTTAAGGAGGAACATCTTTCTCACCTGAAACTTTCAAGGATAAAGTAGAAAATCAACTTAACCATAAAATGAAAGTTGTGAGATTAGATCTAATAGATTAAATACTAAGATTGACATACAAATAATGGTAACACTCTCAATCCGCTAGGACTATAGCAGTGTGAACCAGTAGATCAAGTATGATACTTCTAAAGATACATCATTAAGTTATGCATCTAAGTATCCTTATAAACATGAAAACAAATATTTCATATAAGATATACATCTATTCCTATATACTAAGGCTCTAAATACAACAACTCATATGCTAAACAAGGTTACCTAAAATATCCCTAAAAATTCATCCTGAAATCCTGACATGAAGACCATCAAGTATAAACCATATGATTAGTTGATTAGCCGCAATTAAACCTTAAAAATCCTCAACACTAAGCATGTTGCATGTCAAGAGCCTATGAAATTCTAAGATTAGTGGGAGAAATCAAAGTACTTATCAATGACTTCTCTTCTGAGGTCAGTGGGAGCAGTAAAAAAAAGTCCTTATCCATGACTTGCCTAAAAGTACAAGAGGCGGGGGAAGAGACAAAGTTTAATTTAATCTTTAAGTTTAACTCCGATTACACCTCTTGTACACCACGTTGTGATAACACTAATCCGCTTCCACACACATAGAAAATAATGTTACTCTTAATATACCTGCCTTAAAAAATCAAGAGGAAGTCTATGAAACTATTAATGGTTTTACTTCAAACCTATTCGAACCAGCTTAGTAGGTCATCAAGGCATAAGTTGCCTATTACCTTTGATGATTATGAACCTACCTTAATAAAACTCACATGGATATTGGAAAGATTACTAATTATATCTCTTATACTAGAGCCATTATTAGCGATCAATCAAATCATCTGATGGAATAAAGCTATCATTAATGAGCTTAAATCCCTAAATCAGAATAATGTTAGAAGTTTAGTTTTCATAGCTAAACTAAAATCCGAAAGGAGAAATTAGAAGTTATAAACCATGGTTAGTTACTAAAGGCTTTTAACAACTAAGAAGCCTTTTTCCTAAATGTATCTTTGAGAGATTATCATTGTCCTTATTACTCACTCATAATTAAGAGTGACATTTAATAGACTTATAAAATATCTTTCCTTCATACTCACTCAACATAAAGACATGTTCATAAACAAAAGTCAAGGTTTCAAGCCTGAAAGTTAAAGAACACTTAGTCTTTAAGATGAGTAAATTCATATAAATGGTTAATATAAACAAGCTTACAAGTGAAATTTAAAGTTTGATGAAATTATAATTGTAATCATTCTTCATCAATAATAAGTGGATAAATGGACCTACCTTAAGATGAGTGGGAGCAACTAATACAACACTTGCCCTTATATACATTATTTTAGGCAAGCAATAGTTTTTTTTTGTTGTATGAGTCAAAGCGACTTATTCTCGCATAATTTGGACATTAAAATCTTAGAAATGCTTCTTATGCAATAAGCATCAAGATGCACCAAGACCAACCTAATGAGACATTAATTAAGTTTCATAAGACTTAATTATGTGTTTAGCACATTACAACATGTAACGTTTCTCTCAGTCTGTAACGCTAGTAACTAAAGGAGATTAATAATAAAGGTTTAATTAATTAAATCTTATACTTCATTATTTAGAAGTCTTACATATGTTCAAGTCTATACTCATTTAGATATTGCCTACATTGCTGAAATACTAGAAATGATGAAAATCATTTCCTAAGTTTAGTTCATCATAAAGCATCTAAGATGGCATTTCAATATCTATAAGAAACGGAAGACTATAAATTTGAACTATAAAGAAGTGAGAAACTTAAAGTAGTTGACTATCTCTAAATTTTGACTTTATTGTATTCAAAGGAAATGAAATGTCAACTCAGGGGTATATCCTTATGTCTGCGGACAGATTTATCTAATGGATCATGGATGAGTCATAAGAAACTGATAACAATAACCTAAGTTATTATGACATGATATGTTTGTCACTAGATGTTGTTGGTAAATACATCAGTAGACTCATAATTTGGTAACTCCATATATAACATATTGAAGACTCATTGTGATAAAGTCAACTATCCTAATATCTTAAAACAGTAATAGTTTTGAGCAGAGCTGTATTAAATTTTCGATAGAAGATTATTGTTCATTTAAGAACAAGTGGAGGAAACTAAGTCCTTGTATTGAAAAATTCATGATATGCTTAAGGATCCTATAACTTAAGGTCTATCCTCATAAGTCTTTTCTAAGAGCTCATAATCAAGACGAGGTTTACTAATGACCGATCATGTCATAATTTGAATGGCTAATTTTTAACTATTCCTCATCACTTTGATTTATTTTATCTCTGAATATGTTATGCATGCCTAAATGACATATAGACAGTTTTACATATAAATCAACGTTAAGGGCATCAATCTAGTCATTTTGGTCCTAAATTTCTTATGTTCGTTTTGCGATTGTAGTATGATTAATGGGGGTCTTGAGTTTAGAATAACTTAATGACTGTATTTTTCTACTACAATTTAAAATTCAAAATCTGATGAGTGTTATTCACTTGGCCAAACTTTAGAAATGCTCATCATAAATGATCACTCGGACAAGTGAGAGAATGTTGGAAATATACCTACATGAATGTTTCATTTGGGATCATTTGTTAATAATTGCCAACATGATATAAAGCCATATAAAGTCATTATTAATGTATGGCATAAAGTCCTTATTAATATAGTCATTATTTGATGGGAATAATGACATTACATGAAAGATTACTTGCCCTTTGATGTCTTATAAATATATGACTAGAGAACATAAACACCACCACCACATACACTATTCTCTCTAGTCACAAAATCCATCAATAGAAGATATCTAAAGGGAAGAGGAAGATCATGGCATTATCATCGTCATCTATAATCTCAATCTCTACTGGTTGTCCTCACCTTTTATGTATTAGTGTATTACTTTATTGAATTGATCAACATATAAACCCTCTAATAATCACACCATTGCATGCTTGTACAACCTTCAACAAAAACCAAAGCAGCCCCCCCCCCCTTTCCCCTTGATGCTCATGGTTCCAACACCAACACATTGCCCTCCTTTTATTGAATTTTGGACCACTCTTCACTATAATAGAACCCCGATGTAAGCCTTAATTCCACACCTAAACAACCTCTTGTAACCTTGAAAGAATAGCTCCCTAACACCTTTAAACTTCTCAAAAATTCTACTCCAAAACAGCCAAGAAAATTCAGCCATTTCATCATCATTTTGCTTCAAGAATCTTGCAAGATTACCTCCCTTTAACACCCCTTTGTAACTTAAACATTTAGTAGTTTAATACCATCTTAAATACATCTTCTTTTACATTTTAACACCATTAAAAACATACATAAAAGCTTGCTTAGATGCTATAAGTAATGCTTCATAATGTTTTAAATAAACACTAGTACAAAAAATTGGATACGGTGACACACAAAAGTCGTCACCCTAGGTACTTAGTGACGATTTTTTTTCTTGAAAAGCGTCACCGAAGGAACAACCATTATAGGCTACATATGGTGACATCGAAAATGCGTGACCGTAGCACTAAAAAATACGTCACCGTAGACTAGAGGTGTCACCATAGAGTAGTGATTTATTTCCAGTTTTATCAAATAATGCCAATATAAAGCGTTTGTAGTGACATATCTTTATAATATTGGTGACAACATGTCGCCAAATGATCACATCACTTTTGTTTTGTATGTCATATTTTCTAGGTAATTGGCCACATTATAATTTTTCCAGTGTGACTATTGTTTATGTTTAGAGACACAAATTGATTTTTGAGTGTGACAATATGATGACACAAATTTATGTAGACATGGAGAAAATTAAAAGTGTGAAAATTTTGATATGTTTAGAAACAACAAAATTGGAAATGCGTGACTATTGGTTGGTGTGTGGTCACACATAAACACCCAACTTTAAATTTCAGTGACGATTATTTGTTTTTAGTGACATAACACGAAATTTAGATGTGACAAAAAACGTGTTATATAAACATGTATTTTTAGAAGTGTCACTGTTTTTATCCTTTAGTCACGTTATCATTGAACTTTGTGTGTCACCGTACATTTAGTCACATATGTTACACAAAAGCATGTCCATAAGTCACTTGTAGTCACATGTTTATTCAATGAATGTGATTTTTTATGTATGTTAGTGACAAAATAGTTATCTACCACGTGACTACATGTAGTTAGTTATCACACATTTTTAGTTATATAAAGTGAAAATTCGACACCTCTAGTGACATAACACAAATTTGAAATGTGACGAAAAACGTTTATATTAACATGTATGTTTAGAAGTGTCACTGTTTTTATCCTTTAGTCACGTTATCATTGAATTTTTTTTGTTTAGATTTACATTTACTCACATATGTTACACAAAAGCATGTCCATAAGACACTTGTAGTCACACGTTTATTCAATGAATGTGATTTTTTGTGTATGTTAGTGACAAAATAGTTATCTACCCCGTGACTGCATGTAGTTAGTTATCACGCAATTTTAGATCTATAAAGTTATAATTCGACACCTCTAGTGACATTACACAAATTTTATTGTCACCAACAAACATTTTATAATCACATGGAGCATTTTAGGTGTCACTGTTATGTCAGTTGTAGTCACATTGTTACATAGACACATGACCCTAAGACACTTTTAGTAACACTGTTTTGTAAATAATGTGACTGATTATGAGATTTAGACATAATTCATTAAGTACACAGTGACTGTATATGTATTTTAGACACTAATAACTAAGTAAAGTGTGACTATATGTAGTTAATAATCACACTACTGCTACCTTTTAATGACATAAGATAATTTAAGGTGTGACCAAAAATGAACTACAACCACATGAATATTTTATTTTTAAATTTTGCCACACCTTTAGTGACACTATATAATGATGTTTGGGAGATTAATAATACCAATATATGGGCAATATATAAAGCGGTAAAAAATTATTCTTAAATAAAATGAAAATATTCCACATATATTTAATAAACCATGAGTACGTTATATTACTAATTATATTCTAACTATTTGCCTTTAGCCGCGGAGCTCCTTGTATTCTTAGCAAACTTCACATTGGTATTGGTTGCATTGTTACGCTTCTGTGCACTGTTAATGGTGACGAATTGTTTTGGACCAGCTCTGATCTTTGGATCTTTCGGCAGCTGTAGCGTTTGTGTTCCCCCAATCGACTCAGAATCTGCATATTTCTGATATGGCATCGTCTGTGACAACTGCAACTGATGGTCATCCTTCTGAGTAGGTGTCGGTTTTAACGCCTGTTTTTTTCTTATTAGCTACAGCCTTAGGAGTCGGTGTCGAAATTACGTCCTAAAACAACAACATTTGAAGGGGAAAAATAACACATCATTGTTTGAAACAAAATAAGTTTGAACATATAAATATAATGAATTAGGGATTTTAATGAAAGAAACTTACATCATCATCATCATCGACATCTGAGTCAAAAATGACCATGTCCTTATCCCACATAACAAAACTTCTAATTGCCTCACCAACTGTAGTCACACCAGGGATCGGATAAGGTAAACATGCTGCGTCGCGGTTATCTAAAACCTTGTCAATGGACACTTTATAGCATTCGTCGGGGACTTGTTTGAAATGAACCATTTGTATATCTTCTGATAACTTAACAGTACCCTCAGCGACTATGGTTCTACGGTTTAAATGGCATAGACGACACTTCCTTGTCTACAATAATTTATAATTTAACATTAGTAAAGAAATAGTAAACTAATTAGAAATACATATTTGTCAAATTACATATATACCCTTATCACTGGAGGTGGAGGAGTGTTTGCTTTCACAGGTGAGTTATGTTGTCGTTTGTTCTTTTTTGCGGTTTTACCAACTTCCTAAATAACATTAGATTATTCCCACAGGGAATGGTGTAAGTTACTAAATTATTGTAAATTGCTATCATATTTAAATAATAAGTTACTTGAGATTCTTGCTGCTGTGAAGCATGGTTCCGTTTGGCACCTTCTCTAAGATTATTGGGTTGGGTTTGTTTCACTTGCAGTTGATCACCCTGTTTCGTCAGCAACTGATCTTCAACGTTATGCACAATTGTTCCCTAATCAAAGAAGCATATTTTATAATGTACAAAAGCTATAACAGAAATACATTTATCAAAATAATTATAGTTTCAAATACTAAGCTAGGCTAACCTTTGCAGCAACCTTAGCAGTATGCTTCTTTTTCTTCTTAAGTTCACCGACTGCTTCATGCTTATTTGCCGCATCTGCAGTTGCATTCTGTTGAGACTCCCTTGAATGAGTCAGTGAGTTATTTTCATTAGCCATCACTCCCTGATCATGTATACATGTTTGAAGTACAATCTTATAAATGAAAATATATAGGTATCAACTAACCGGACTGTTCGTTGAGTTCGCTTACCGCCAGACGGTAAGGTGCGCGTGCAATTGGAGCGGCTCCAGGAGCTAAATTGATTCCAAACTCGACTTGTCGAAATGGAGGTAAACCAGGCAGATCATTAGGGAATACATCTTGGAAGTCGCGGACTATCGGGTAGTCGTCAATTTTACGCTCGGGAAGTGTCGTGTCGGTGACGTTTGCAAGGATCGCAAAGTGACCTTTACGAAGGCACTTTTGAGCTTTAAGAAATGAGATAATACCGGTGACTGTTCCACCTTTATCACCTTGAACTGTTAACACTTCACCGTCTTTGAGTGGGATACGAACCACTTTTTCTTGACATAAAATTTCAGCTCGGTTTTCAGATAACCAATCCATTCATACTATGACATCAAAACTACCAATCGGGAAAGGCATAAGATCGATTCCTAACGTATGGCCAGCTAGTTCTAACTTACAGTCCTTAACTATCTGAGTCGTATCATGAAGTTTACCATTCGCTAAGTTTACCACATATTTAGCATCTAAGGCAATCGGTTTAGCATTAATTAGTCTAGCAAACTTAGTGGAAATAAAACTTCTTTCAGCACCAGAATCAAACAATACAGTAGCAAAGAAGCCATTAAGTATGAATTTACCGTTAATCACGTTGGCATCGTTGCGAGCTTCACCTTGACCCATGACGAAAGCTCTTCCTCTGCCATTTCCACCATTCCCGTTGTTACCATTCCCGTTGCCATTACCTCCACCATTACCATTCCCACCATTGTTTCCTTGATTACCATTTCCCTGTCTCCTCAACTGCGGGCAGTCCCTTTTTATGTGGCCTTGAGCACCACATTCATAGCAGTTCCCATTACCATTTCCCCTGGGAGCTTCATTGTTGTTGTTACGGTTCTGACCATTGTTATTTCCATTACCCCGGTTGTTTCCATAGTTGTTGTTGCCATGATTGTTGTTGTTGTTTTGCCTTAGACGGTTTTGTTGCTCGGGAAGAATCGTCCAACAATCCTTCGCCTCATGGCTTTTCTTGCCACACCTTTCACAGCTCAAATTCCTCCTACAGATGCCAGTATGATGATTCCCACACTTGTTACACATGGGCAGGTTACCCTTGTAGTTGCTTTGACCATTACCGCCCTGGCGGTTGTTTCCACTGTTGTTCCCAGACCTTTTGCTTTGACCTTGGGAGTTATAAGACCTCCCAGTGTTGTTTCCCACACTTTGATTGTTCATTGAGTTTTCAGGAGCTTCATCATCAGCTTTTCTTTTGCCACTTAAGGCAGTCTTCTCTGAGGCTTTTGCAGGAAGTGTACCTTTCTCAACTTCCTGATCGGTAAGCTTGTGAGCCAAACGGATGGCTTGCTGCACGGTTGTGGGGTTGCTGGCAGTCACTAGTCCCTTGATTTGAGGCGCGAGGCCTTCCAGATAACGCTCAATGCGTTTGAACTCAGCATCAACCATTGTTGGGCACAAGACCGCGTACTCATGGTAAGGCGCAGTATACTGCTCGACTTCAGACCCTATCATTTTCAGATTCAAGAATTCGCCCTCTAACTTCTTCACTTGGTCACGGGGACAGTACTCCTCCATAATCAGTTCCTTAAACGCTTCCCATTCCATGTTATTAGCCACATCAATCCTAATCATCTGGATTTCGGCATTCCACCAGGAGAGAGCAGCTCCCTCGAAAGTACCAGTCGCATACTTCACTTTGCTCTCAGCAGGGCAGTTGCACATAGAGAAGACCTTTTCAGACTTCTCGATCCACCTGAGGAGTCCTACCGCTCCTTCTTCGCCGGAAAACGTCATTGGCTTGCAGTCCATGAAGGACTTAAACGTGCAGTGATGGTGGTTTCCCTGTGCGGCGTATGCAGCTTGGACGGCTGCCACTGCGGCTTGCACGTGTTCGTTAATCATAGCTTGCAGTTGTGCAGGTTTCATGTTAATGTTGCTCCTTCCGTGTCCTCTTCCAGACATTTTGCTGGACAGTTAAAGTAGCCAGTGTTCAGTCACAGTTATATTCTATACATATCTCATAATATGTATATTAACAATTGCCCGTTATCCCACTATTAGTCCAAAAATTTTCCTGCAAAATTGAGGCGTCGTCGGAGAACATCGTAAGTCGTAGGCACTATCGTCGAGAGTCGGCTTTCCCATAAAAGTCACTGTCGGTGTAGTCAGCGTAGTAGAAATCAGGACGTAGCGTGTAGCATCGTTTCGTTGTCGCTTTCCCCCGGAACAGTGTGCGTATTAGCATTCGCATTTCGTTTTCGTGTGTGAAAATTTTCCCTAAGGTTTTCCGTTAGACTACTCAGACACGGTCTATATATATATTTATATACATATATATATACATATGAAGTATTTACTTACACAGCAGAGCGAGTATCCCAGGTTGGCACGTAAAAATTTTGCTTCGGGAATTTGTTTGTTCGTTTGTAACTAAGGTTTTCAAGTTGCAGTTTCCAAATCGTTTTTCAAAAATGATTCCAGTTCTCTGCAACTTATGGCTCTGATACCAATCTGTCACACCCCCAAATAACCACTAACGGAGTTTATACCGTTAAGGAGTGCGACCAGACCAGGATCGTCAACCATTAGTTACAAATACTAAACGAATCAGAGTTAGTTCAAATGCAAATCATAAATTTAAATTCTTCAAAATACGCAGCGGAAAATATTATCTTAGCACTAACCACGTGCTTTACAAATCATTGTTTTAAAATTCCCAACTTAATTTAAATAAAAGAAAAATGTCTTCGTGTGCCATGCCAACCCGCATCCGGATACTCCTCAGCGATCTACAAAAGTTTAAACCACGCAAGTGTCAACCTAACGGTTGGTGAGTTCACGTTGGGCTTGTCATGCAGTGGCCCGGTCTCATAAACATAATCGTGTCAACGTATACTTATGAAATATTTATTTGTGAAAAGCAATGCTTAGTGATATCCATAATCATAGTTTTGTGGTCTAGTAAAAGTATTGTCCGTAACATACGTTATCGGGTATGTACTAGTCTTGTATAGTTAAAGTGCTCAACCGATATCGCGGGTAGCTAATCCGTTGTTCCATGCACTAAGGAAGTTTGTACCAAAGCTGACTGATATTGTAGTGGCAGCGCCATCATCTATTTTGTTTTCCGGACCTACGTCATCGCGGCTTTGCCTCCCCCGTGTCCTCTCGGGATCACGGTCAGATAGGCTGATATTGTACCTCCGTGCACTTCCCGTGTCACGAGGCGGAGTTTGTCAAACTCCAGTAGATCTACCCAACATCCCCTCGCTTTACAATTAATGGTACAATTAAGTTGAGGACTTTTTCAGTTATAAAGCAATCCCTAGAAATCATGTGATATCATGTGGTTTTGACTTTAACCTACACTAGCCATATTAAAACGGTTTACTTTGGGTTCTCATGAATCCCGAAAACATTTTCAGTTTTGTTTTAGAATTAGTTGTTTAAGTATTTCACAAGTGTTCCCATAAAACACTTCAAGTTCATCAAGTGGGTGCCAAGCACTCCTAAGTTTTCAAGTTCATCAGAGAGGTGCATAGCACTCATAAGGTTGTCAGCGTTGTTCTTCATTAGTTATTCAGTGTGACCCAAACGGGTTCACGGTAAATGGGTTAGTGACACTCACCTTTGGTTGCACTGCTACACTTGCTAAGTAATCCGAATATTGTTTGCTTAACGAAGACCTAAGAACACGTTTAGGTCTTAAGTATTAGTTTGTGTCTAATATTTAACTCACGTCACTATGGCCCATAACATAGCACGTTGGAACTATGACACGACATACCAACACACGACACCGATGGTTGATCATAACAAGGGTTCACATAATTCAGAAATCAAGGCATGTTTCATTATTGCATAATCATGTAACTCATAGCATAACATTTAAACAAGTTGCACAAGTTGGGTTTTGGTCAGATCATAGTTTCGCTACTTAGTGTCGCTACATAGTTTCGCTAGATGCACGGGCATCACTTTCGCTAGGGATTACCCGATGACACAGTTTCGCTAGCTAGTTTCGCCCGAAACTGCTGACGCAGTTTCGCTAGCCTAGTTTCGCTCGAAACTGGTTTGAACTTTCGTTCAGGTTGGTTCGCTCGGTAGTTTCGTTCGAGCAGGTCTACTTAGTTTCGCGGGCGACACTATAGTTTCGCTACATAGTATCGCTGGATGAATATCTATACAGTTTCGCTGTATAGTTTCGCCCAGAGAACAGCTCAGTTTCGCTGGTCGCGAAAAACACATAAATCAGCCTAAAAATCAATCTAACAGCTTCCATACTTCATGTAATTCATTATTTAGCATGCATAAACATTTACCAACATCATAGCAGCCGTTTTAACACCTTATACATGGATTTTCACATTCAAATCACCAAAAACACATTTTAAACCTAAAATGACCAAACTAGCATGAATCTTCATTATGGTTTGATTTCAAACGTAAAGTTACAGACTTTATGATAGATCTAGCCTTCCTAAGCAACATATCAGAAGATCAAGTGATCACATGAAGATCTAGGCATGCTTTATAGTAAAACACATAGAAAATGCATAAAGTTTGGTCATGGGACTCACGGTTTGATCTAGGATCGATGGATGGTCTCTACCAACAGAGATGATAGCAGCAAATGGTGATTTCTCAGCTGGTCCAGAAGTTTCAGGAGAGTGTGTGTGTTTAGTGTGGAGATGATGCAAATGGGATGTAATTAGGGTTTAATAGACTTTATATCAGAAGCTAGTTTCGCTGGTAGTTTCGCTGGCCAAGCGAAACTGGCTCTGGACTCATGCAAGTCAAATGGTCTAGCCGACTACTGAGCGAATCTATAGTTTCGCCCGGTAGTTTCGCTGGCAACCAAGAGGGGCAAGTTTTCATTTTATTCTTAATACTAAATCATGCGTTTAAATAACGTTGCACATAATGACAATAAATAAATAAACACATAACACATATGGGCGGGTTCGGTGATCAACCAAAGGTCGTGGACGTATTCGGCCTAGTTAAGCATTAGTTACTAAGTTAACACTTATAACGTAACTAACGGAGATTGTCTAACGGAAGTTAACCTTGGAATTCTCGGATGTCACATCATCCCCTTGTAAATGGAATTTTCATCCCGAAAATTATTCTTGCGTTGCAGCGTTCGCAGCTTCAGCTGTCGTTGTTGCTGTAGTTGCTGGGGAAAGAAAGCAAAAGTTTTTAGGGTCGCCACATCCTCCTCCTGTTAAAGGAATTTTGGTCCCCAAAATTAAATCATACCTTGAGTTTCCGTGGACGTTTGCTCGAACAAGTGAGGATAGTTTTTCTTCATCTGATCCTCTCGTTCCCATGTATATTCAGGTCCACGCTTTGAGTTCCATCGAACCTTGACGACCGGAATCTTGCTACGTTTGAGGGCTTTCTCCTCGCGTCCCATGATTTCTACTGGTTGCTCAATAAATCTCAGGTGTTCGTCGATTTCCAATTCCTCCAAAGGAATTATTTCAGTGTCTTCAGCCAGACATTTCTTTAGATTGGAAACGTGAAACACGTTGTGAACTCCATCGAGTTCGGCAGGGAGTCGTAATCGGTAGGCCACCGGGCCTACTTCCCCAATGATTTCAAATGGACCGATGTCGCGAGGATTCAACTTTCCACGCTTTCCGAAGCGTATCACACATTTCCAGGGAGATACCTTCAATAGTACCTCGAACTTCAAAGGTTTACGGCATTTGTCGGCATAGCTCTTTTGTCTGTCACGTGCTGCGGCTATCCGTTTTCTGATTTGAATAATTCGTTCAGTTGTATCATGAATGATTTCCGGTCCGGTGAGTCCTTTCTCACCCGTTTCGGCCCAACACACGGGCGATCTACATTTTCTGCCATAAAGAGCTTCAAAAGGTGCTGCACCGATGCTTGAATGATAACTGTTGTTGTAGGAGAACTCCACCAACGGAAGGTGAGCCTCCCAGTCTTTACCAAAGTCGAGAACGCAGGCTCGGAGCATGTCTTCCAAAGTCTGAATAGTTCGTTCCGTCTGACCATCGGTCTGCGGGTGATAAGCTGTACTCATATCCAGTCTGGTTCCCAGTGCTTCTTGCATAGATTGCCACAATCGGGAAGTAAATCGAGGATCTCGATCGGAGATAATGGTCTTAGGCACTCCATGACGTGCCACAATTCGGTCAATGTACAGCTTCGTTAACTTATCCATATTGTCACTTTCCTTCATTGGGATAAAGTGTGCGGATTTGGTTAGTCGATCAATGATAATCCAAATCGCATTCGGTTTATTCGATCGATGAGGTAATCCTGTTACGAAATCCATGGAGATATCCTCCCATTTCCATTCTGGGATCTTTGGTTGTTGCAATAATCCAGAAGGCTTTTGGTACTCGATCTTGACTCTTGAGCATGTTAAACACTTAGCCACATATCGCGCAATGTCGGCTTTCATATTCGGCCACCAATACAAGTTCTTCAAATCTTGGTACATTTTGTCTGATCCAGGGTGTGACCCCCGAGAATTCCAAGGTTAACATCCGTTAGACAATCTCCGTTAGTTACGTTATAAGTGTTAACTTAGTAACTAATGCTTAACTAGGCCGAATACGTCCACGACCTTTGGTTGATCACCGAACCCGCCCATATGTGCTATGTGTTCATTTGTTGTTGTCATTATGTGTAATGTGATTTAAACGCATGAGTTAATATCAAAAATAGCATGACAAATTGTAAACACTTGATTTAGTGGAAATTGCCTTATTTTGGTAGCCAGCGAAACTACCGAGCGAAACTACAGATTCGCCCGGTAGCTAGCTAAACTGATTGACCTGCACGAGTTCAGAGCCAGTTTCGCCAGGCTAGCGAAACTGCCAGCGAAACTAGCCTCTGATATAAATAATCTTAATAAACCCTAGCTCTCCTATTTGCCTCATTTTACACAAAAACACACACACTCTCCTGAAACTTCTGGACCAGCTGATTCCAACCAAGAACCATCAAGAATCAGCCATCGCCCCGAGTTGTGAAGATCATCCATCGATCCTAGAATCAACCGTGAGTCCCAAAACTATGTTTCTTGCTTTTCTATGTGTTTTCTTCTTAAAGCATGACCAAACCTTCATAGAATCACTTGATCTTCTAATATGTTGTTTAGGGATGCTAGAACTACCATAAAGTTGATAACTTTACGTGTGAAACTGATCCATGATAGAGATTTATGCTATTTAGGTCATTTTAGGGTTTTAAATGTATTTTGGTGATTTGGTGATGAAAATACATGAATAAGGTGTTAAAACTGCTTGCTTGATGTTGGAAAATGTCTAGGAATGCTAGAAAATGAGTTATGTGAAATATGGAAGCTGTTAGAATGATTTTTAGGCTGATCCGTAAGTTTTTCGCGACCAGCGAAACTGTCATGTTCTCTGGGCGAAACTATCCAGCGAAATTACGTATATATTCATCCAGCGATACTAGTTAGCGAAACTATAGTGTCGCCGGGTAAACCCACAGACCAGCTCGAGCGAATCTACCGAGCGAAATTCCCTGAACGAAAGTTCAAATCAGTTTCGGGTGAAACTAGGCTAGCGAAACTGTGCCAACAGTTTCGAGCGAAACTAGCCTAGCGAAACTGTGTCATCGGGTATAGCCTAGCGAAAGTGCTGCCCGTGCACATAGCGAAACTGTCTAGCGACACTATGCTAGCGAAACTATGCTAGCGAAACTATGACCTGACCAAAACCCAAACTTGTGCAACTTATTTGAATGCTATGCCATGACTTACATGATTATGCAATGATGGAACATGTTTGATTTCTGCATTATATGAACCCTTGTTTATGATCAACCATTGGTGTCGTGTGTCGGTATGTCGTGTCTTAATTCCAACGTGCTATGTTATGGGCCATAGTGGCGTTAAGTTAAAGGCTAGACACAACCTAATACTTAAGACCTTAATGTGATTATTAGGTCTTCGTTAGCAAATCATAATTTGGATTATTGAAGTGTAGCTGAGCAACCTAAGGTGAGTTTCACAAACCCTATAATTGTGTGCCCGTTTGGGACACAACGAATGAACTTGACGATAAACAACGCTGACATTTTGAGGTATTACAATCGGGATAC
>JBCNJP010001875.1:0-19463 GCA_039602395.1 Deinandra increscens subsp. villosa | reverse complement strand
AATCGTCTGGTACATCTCTTATAGAATCTCGAATTCTCTCTGCTCTCTGGTCTCTCTGGAAATGGTCAACCCTTACAAATGAAGCCACATTGTGTTTATATAGAACACAAGGTAACCCTACAAGGCTTTTCAAGCCCAAGCTCACTATCTACAATTAATCTATTAATTGTAGTAAACCCACTAAGCCCAGCCCACCTATATTTAATATATAAGTCTCTAAATAATACCCTTACACATACTGAATATGATACTCCAAACTTCACTCACCCAGAAATATCAATCCACCACTAAAAAAAAACTCTTGAGTTAAGTTTTAAACTTTTAACCTCAAAAATCCTAAACCTCGATCATCATTTCATATTGGTTTCTCTAGGAAGAACTTGCACCAAACACTATCTATATTTTTTAATGCTAATTGCTACTTATTCCAACCAAGACTTGCTTTGTTATAAGTGAAAACACATCACCTTCTCATTTATGGATTGTAGTGCAATATATATTCTATTCATTTCTCTTAGTAGTATTTATCTAGAAGGTATTTTTGTGCCAATAAACCCTTAGCTCACGGTGAAACTACCTAGCCACGTATACCAAGTGTCATCCTTTGTAGCATAACATGGCAACATGGGAGCCTTTGAAGGAATATAAACCACCCTAAAAATTAATTAAAAAAAATCAAGATTAGTTCTTAAGCAAGATCTCAAAAGAAATCTAGTATTCATATCTTATAAAGATTCTTGTATTTAATTAAAGCCTCTTGCTCCTTTTTAATATAACAATGTTCTCAAATTTCAATAAAAAGGAAAACTAAATTCACAAATTAACCCTAGTGTCATGACTATTATCGATTTCAGTGGCACAAGCTATGAAATTAGTGATGTTTAATTTGAGAAAATCTCACATGAATTAAGGAAACTTTTGGCTCATACATGCACATATACTTGATCTTTCAAACAATCAAGACTCAAACCTATAAGCTCCCATTTAGAAAGCCAAGAGGTATCATCAAACTAAATTCATTTGGTTAAAAATAAATCAGATGCGTTTTTTCAGAAAAAAAACTAAGTTCAAAGGAATCATGCCATTACTTCTCATATATACAAAACGACTAGTATTTTATTGTGTGAAATCATAAAATATAAAACATTAGAATTATAATGATTAAAAAAATGGCAACATTGGAATAACTTATTTTGAAGGTATCACATGACTAATAATGGAGGAGGTCATTAATGATCAGAGATATCTCAATCTGACTTTATTCCTCTTAATTTAATTAAAACTCCAATTCCATCAATAATACATTGAAATCCCTCAATAACTACCCTTATGGCCTTATTCAATATACATGCATTAACATGTTGTACCAAAATCTAAACGTCCGCACAACGTACAAGTCGATTTTACCCCAGTTAGCACCTGTGGTCTGTGGACCAACATTTTTAATTAAACTATATGTTTCAACCGTATAAATATTAAATATTTAATTTACAGAATAAAATGGAAACAGTTCCCAAGGGGTAAATACAGTTGATAAAGTCGGTAAACCGGTTTGAATGAATGTAGGGTGAAGTCATAAAGAGCCACTGCACCTGGCTTAACCACGTAACACCATGTGGCAATTAAAGGTCTTATTTTTTTATTTATTATTTTGTTCGTTATTTTATAATTTAACCACTCAACTTGCATTTTCACTTATTTCGAGGCGGTGGTTCACAATTCACAAACGCAAACGTGGTAGGTTTAAGCAGTTGCCAATTCCATGTGTTTTCCCCAAACGACCATATCGTAAGATTTCAAACATTTGAAAAGATTTTAATTAAGAATTACACTTCAAGTTTTCAATATATAAGCTTTTTATGCACCGAAATAGAAGGCGGCAACAAACTATATCATTAACCATTTTTGGTAATAAAACAAGTAGATTCATAGATTTATTGGAATTGAAATTGTAATTGTAATTGAATTGGAGATTTAAATGATTCATTTGAAACCCATAATTGGAATTGAAATTGTAATTGAATTTGAGATTTAAATGATTCATTTGAAAATCATAATGTGTTTGGTTAGTTCATTTGTTAGTGGATTTTAATGTAAAAAAATTCAATCTCAAATCAGTTAACAAGTTTTCCTCTAGAAAACAGTGGCGTAATTAGGGTTGTCCAAAAAACTCGAAACTCAAAACTTGTTTGAACTCGCTCGAAAAATGTTCGAAAAATGCTCGTTCGATTGTCGCTCGCTTTAAAAACGAACCGAGCGGCTCGGTTCGATTTGTAAAACGAACCAAGTATGAGCATAGGTGCGCTCGCTCGATGCTTGCTCGTTTTGCTCGAATTATGTAAAATATATTTATATATATATATATAGACATTTAATTATTAAAATTATATACTTTTATTATTTATTTATTAATTTTAATTTTGTTAAGATTAAAATTAGGATTATGGTTTCCGTTCTTCTAAAAATTCTTTGCAGCTTCAAGTTTTATTAATATTTAACTTCAGATGTAAATTTAATACGTTAGTTTATTATTTTGTGGATCTTGAAGTTTTTTGTTTATGCATGTATATGATTTGTTGATAGATAAATAAGTGCTACGAAGGTGTTATGTTAAATCACCATCAACATTTGGGTCATTTTCTAAAAAAATTACCAACAAGACTAGTGTGTTAGTTATTGGACAAAATGTGCTAAAATTAGAAATATGGATGAAAGTGTTATGTCAAATCACCACCCATCGTCACTTTCATTTTTGTTCCGCGACGCTCGGAATTCGCTCGGCAATCACTCGAAAAATACTCGGATCGAAAGTCGCTCGTTCGATTTTGGATCGGTTGAACAAATATGCTCGGTTCGGTTCGGTTTGTAAAGGAACCAAACACGAGCAAAGGTCCGTTCGGTTCGGATCGTGAACAGGCCTAGGCGTAATGGCCCCCTTGGGGCTCCGATTGAAATTCCAACCGGTAGATGTCAGGACCGTCTCTGAGAATCCTTAATAATTACAGGGCCTTAGGCTAGTATAGAAAATGGATCCCTAAAATATAAACTCAATATTGTACTGTTGTTAAAAATATCAGTTATACTTTAATATATTCTAACTCAACATTTTATGCTGATGATAAGGGTTCTAGATGCGTGTTGTGTTGGCGAGTCAATGACCAATGTGTTAAGTTAAAACTAAGAAAACTCAAATAAAAAGTAAAATAAGACAAATAAAATAAGAAAGAAAAAACAAAAAACTAAGAAAACTCAAATAAATAAAATATGAAAGAAAAAACAAAAAAGGAGGAAGACAACAAAACATACGACACAAAATAAATTAGAAAAAAGAAATGAAAAATATATCGTATGCAATATTTGAATTTGAGACCAAAAGATTATAAACTTGTGTATTTTCCACCATACTAACCTACCTAGGGTCAAAGACGCCCTAGGTAGACGTAAATATCAATGTGTTTGGAAACTACCATTCAAAATGATTATGATTCAACTGTTGGTCTTTCGTAATAGTCTGTTATTTGAGACTACTCAGTGAGAAATGATTCCGAATTCTATTGAAATAGAAAATGATTTTGAATTCCATTAGTTGAGGGATTTGGTTGGAATTCCAATCCAATTACAGTTCACTTCCAATTCCTTCTCTTATCCACCCGAACATGTCATAAAATGGAAATTAAAAATTCTAATTCAGTCGAAATTCTATGCATTTTTGCGGAACAAACGCTCCCTAAATCCTTAGAGTATTATTTGTATAAAAGATGGAACAATCATATGGATCCAAAGTGGGGAAATAAAACATGAAAATCAGTAAAACACCATGTAAGCCACGACAACCGATTTAACCAACAACCATGTGAAGTGCATTTCTTTGATAAACATGTTTTTGTTGGGCGTATGCCAAGTAGAAGACGTCTAGTATGGTGTCTTGTGTTTCAAATCAGGAAAAAGGGTTATCATGTGAATTTAAGGTGGTGGGGAAGGTTTGTTGATGTATCTTGGTAAGGGCTCAAGAATGAACACGACGACTTCACGAGACATTGTCTAGTTGGATGGTGACACTACTAAAAAAACTGATACTCAGAAAAACCAACAGATCATAAGTATACGTAGCTAATTAGTCTCTTGATAATTACCGTTAGAAAGACTGGATAAGAAATAGATCGGTAAAACAAGAAAAAACATGGTGGGTAATGTGAATATTAAGTCCAAAATGTCATTACATTTGTAGAAAATAGCAAATGAATTACAAGTTTCTTTCATAACACACAAACGCACTGACAAAATCATATATACTAGCAGTAAATTCATCCGGTCAAAATAAAGTAGCTATATAAAGATTACTATACAAAGAAAACGTGAGAGACAAAGCGATTGCAAAGACTAAAGAACAAAATAATGTACTTAGCAAAACTCGGTCGCTAAAACTCCCTAGAAGAGATAGACGTCTCAAGACAAACTAAAGTTGTGTTTGATGGAACTCAATTCTTCTTATGTGGTCAGAACCATTTTTTTAGCTGACTAGGTAAGCCAAAATTTGGATTTGGGTCACGGCTCCTACTCGGTTAACAGTCAACTTTGACTGGACCCAGTAAATGGTTATCAGACAACCTTAATACATTTCTTTAAGAAGCTAATAGTGCCCTACAAGATGCAAATTTCCAAAAGAGACTAGATTTTATGTTTTGCGATAAATTGGCCATCCAAAAACTTAGCTAGCGTTTGGTTCGTGGAATTTAATGTAATTGAAATTGTATAATTTTCCTTTAAAAGTTGTGCTTAGTTGGGTTATTGATAAATTTAAATTAAAAATCATTTCCTTTAATCAATAGAATTTGAAACCATTAAATTTTCTTCATTTCCAAAGAATGTTGAAATAGTATTAAATTTTATTGATTAAAATAATTCATTGCATTTCAAATTCTTTTGTTACCCAATCAAGAACAATTTTGAAATGAAAAAAATATCAATTTCAATTCCATTTAATTACACAAACCAAACACCACAAACTCTTCTTACCACACAGAGCTAGATATATCACTCCGGATAAGTTTTTCTTGTGGAGGTACAAGAACTTATAGCCGATTAACAAAACAAACATCAACCAACAACATTATCAAATTACGATGAGTTAATCGTTGTATATGATGTTGAATGAATATGTGTTTAACTAAGGTCCGTGAGTCAACATATAAATTAAAAAACGTATGAAGTGATTGATAAATATATATACAACCTAATCTCTTAAAAAAAAAAGAGTAGTCAGTATTAACCTATCAAAATCACTAAATTGGCAAAGGTACGTGCTTCCCTTGAGGTATATAGCTAATTGATCAAAGGGACTATTCACATGGTAAAATAATTAAAATTATAAAAATCTATACCACTAGTGTTATGACTAATTGACTATGCAACTACCAACTCAACTATATTAACTACCAAATTTAATAATCATATTATCTTATATTCTTATTATTAAAGATATATATAGAGAGAGAGAATGAGAGGTTTGGTAGAATATATTAAGAACATAACATGGTTTATAAATGTTATGATGAAGAAACGTTTGACCATCAAGAACTATGACTTGGGGTTTTCAAACACATGAGACCACATTAAATTTAATTTTAATATATATACACACAAAAAACAAATTACATGATTTACAACGTATGATTACAAATTTCAAGCTATTGTTCCCAAGTTTAAAAAAAAGAAACGGCAATTATCACATATTTATTTATTTGTGTGAGTAAGTCAGTTTAAGTTATTTTTAATTTATTTTTCAAGATATGTAAAAAACAACTATAAAATCAAAAGCGGAACAAAATAAATGTTAACATATAAAAAAATATTTGAGTGGCTAGTGTTGATTTCTGATGTTTCTTTAAGTCTTTTTTTCGCGTCTCATCGGTTAAATAATAAAATCTTATCTTATCTTATCTTAATACTAATAAAACAATAAAATTTGTGCCACATGTCTTCTTTATAAAAGGTCCACATCACCACCGCCAAATGTCAAACTCACATGGAATTACCAATTTAGTAAATAATTAATTAAGATTAATTACCAATTTTGTCAAAACAAAATTTTTATTTTAAATATTTGATAGAAAGTAATCAATAACTTGTCAAACATAAGAGATTTCTTAAATGTATTAAATTATAATTTAATATGTTATAATAATTTTATATTAATCATAATTTTCAAATTTCTTGATTATTATCATTTTCTTTGTGAAAAAAATATCTAATATTATAAATTTATATTCAGCCGTGTTGTACACGGGTTACTAACCTAGTTAGATAATAATTTCCCCCTTTTCTCTCTTTTATTAAATATAGATATTGAATAATAATGATATTAAAAGAATATATATTTTTAGTTGTTTTCTTTCAATTTAATTATAAATAAATTTAATCCTCATGTTTTTTTATCAATTTTGAAAATAAATTTATATTATGAATGGTTATTATATTATCACACTGTTTTTATATTAATCAACTATTTTAGACAACTAGGTCTAGATCGATTAGTTATTTGTTTCAACTTTTATGGACAAGTTAATGAATTCAAAAGTTTATTTATTACCAATTATATTTTCCAATCATACTTTTTTTTAAACTCTACATGCTGAAATTGTTTTATAGCCATATATTATGCAATTAAAAAAATAAGCAATGATACGTTTACATATTCAAAGTCTTTTATTCAAGTAATTTACGTTTCTGTGTATCTTTTATTTTTATTTTTGTGGCACTTCAGAACTTAAGTTAAGGTGATTTTATATCATGACTTATTTTAGCTCTTTGCATATTTTTATAAATGTTTTGTATATGTGACAACTTTAACTCATTTTTTTAAAACGAATAGTTTATATTTTATATCTAGCGTGCCAAATAGTTAAAAATTAAATAAAATTAATCTAAAATACGATGTCAGTTTGATTGAAATTTGTCCTAGCTAAGTTCACATTTCATGCATATATAAATATATATATATATTATAATTAGAAAATGTAATTATGTATATGCTTCAAGAATTATCACCTTGTTTTAGAAAATGTGTGGCGTTCTGATGTTTTATTTGTGTATTTCTTAATCTAAATTGCAAATTAGTTTCTTTTGAAAATTTGGAAGTTCAGTTGTTCATGATGAGTACCTTACGTTATATGAAGCCTTCATCATAGTTTGAACCATGAACTAGATTAAGTAGCTTTTTGTTACTAATTTATGCTACAATAATGCAAGAACTTTATTATAAAAATGTTTTTTTTCTTATTCTGCAAAACCACAACCTTATATCAAAATATGTTTTCCGCAATTATATGATCCGCTCTAAGGTAGAAGAATTTTAGTGGATAGTTGGCTTAATGTAAAAGAAATTGTATATATTCTTGTATTTTATAGTTTGTAAAGATTATATGGATTTATGGTAGTATCCGACCTTTTAGCTACTATAACAATAGAAAAGAAGATAAACAATGAATAAATTTATTTATTTGTCAATTTATTGGTTTGAAAACTGTTGAAATTATGTTACATCTTGATGTGCATCTCTCTAGAGGCTCTCATGGTGGCTTTTATGTGTTAAATATGAAAAGTAAAATTTTAATTTATTGTTGGTACCACATACTGAAACATGAGGAAGCGTGAAATTCTTTTTCAATTGTTTGTGTCACGCATGTGTAGGGAAAACCAATGGCATCTAGTGGAGTTGGTTGAGGCTTTGGCTTATGTTCCTAGGGACCCAAGTTCTATCCTCACTAATGACATTATTTGTCCATTGGTATGGAGAATGATAGGAGATCCGGGGAGACCCGGATTCGTTCCTTGAGGCGACCGGGTTTTACCGTTAATTCGCCGTCGTGCCTACGGGCGGGCGGGTTAGCGGTTTTTACCCCGGAACTGGAGTCACATGGACGCTTAAGGGCTCCGTACGGCTGGGTTGGGCCAGCTGGCGGTGGCCTTTAGCCATTGGGTCACCCCGTACGAAGTACCTGAGTTTATTCTATACGTTGGCCGTTCAAAAAAAAAATGTGTAGGGAAAATAAAATCTAAATTAGCTTTTGAACTTTTTTTTTAAAGTTCTAACTCAAGTTACATATAAAAAACCTATGTCATTTATTCCCTTTAAGTATTGTTGATATGCTAATTACTCATGTTAATTCCTAACAATCGTTAATTGTATAAAATATTTAAAGATGTTGATTCAATATTTTAGAGTATTATTCATGTCTTAATCACCCATATTGAAATAATTACTAAAAATCTGTGTTCAGTGTTCGAATTTTGTTCAAATAAAATAATATGAAAAGCCTCTTTTTATCATTGGATAAACAAACTATTTGAAACTTTAAATACTTTTGCTTAGTTTTAGAATTATAAATACCTCAATAATTCTTATGACCGCTTTTGTTAAAAAATGTAAAATGTGTTAAAAATGATTACCGTTTATATCACTAATTCACATTCTTGAAACTTTTCACATACTTGTTCAAGAAAAAAATCACTACTTAATAGTACTTATGGATTTTCTTATTGCTTATATTTCTCCATCCTATCTTTATTTACATTTCTATACATGTATAATTAAGTTTACGGGTTTAAAACCACGACCATATGGACGTAATGTGGTCAGAAATTAATCTTTTTTTATGTGACGGTAGAATTTGATCACTATCAGTTTTAATCCATGCGTCGGTATCTATAAAAAACCTCATATCCGTTTATGTTAGTAATATAAGTTTAAGAATTATAATAATTACATACATAAAAAGTTATTAATTGTATATTTTTCCCCAATTATAGATTTTTGAAATGTTCAACTAGGACTATTTACACCAGAAGAGCATATTCCTACGGAAAACCCCATCCATAAATGGTCGGGTGAAATACATGTTAGACTCAGGATTCAAACTTGTGATCTCTCAGTTTCGAATCTACCCCTTATCACCAATACCATTCGGTCAAATGAGCGATGGTTTTCAATCATAGATACATGTAAAAACTTATATAAGTTAAAACTTAAAAGTTATATTTTAATTAATGCTATAAACTCACGGTTAGAGCCGTAAACGAGTCGGTGGCTAAACCTCTCTATTCTTCATTATCAACTTGTATATTGTTATGTATAAAGAACGTAATATTAATTCTAGGGATGTGTAAGGTAATTAGTCAAATGAGTAGAATTTTGCACTACCGAATTATCATGTGCACCATAATTATTATCACAACGTATTAATTATACTTCTTCTTAATCATACGATATTATGCTTATATTGATAATTATATTAGATATTATAATATATAAATATCAAAATAAAATATTATCTAATAGTTGATCTCCATTTAAGAATTGACATTTCTTCTTTGACCATAACCAAACAATACCTGAGATATGATACAAAAAGAATATTGTTTCATTTTTATAAGAGATTTTTCTATGAAAAAGACGAATCAAAGTTTGAAGATGGGAAAGGGGAAGGAGCCGTCACTGACAACGAATAAAAGAGGATTTATTCCAAACAATTAATTTGCAACGTTGTATCAAACATTCAGTTTAATGGATTTTATATATAGGGAGCCATTTATTCAAAAAGGTTGATGTATGAAACGTGTTCAAAATTTTAAGTCGGAATGAAACTTGAATTTGAGAAAACATTTTTCAAATTATTGCAAGGTGTTGAATAACACATTGGTAAAGAATAGAAAATTAATCAAGTCTTCAATGCGAGACTTACATAGAAGGAGTCTCTGAGATGATATATTGATGGTAAAGTCGTGCCTTGGATCAAAATGATGTCAGTTCAGATCTAGTAAAGCGCAAATTGTAGTGATTTATTTACAGAAAAAACGTATGGGTAACCAGCTAAAAGGACATAGAAGGAGTACACGAGTAAGAAGTTTACACTTCCATGTTTTTGTATTGTATTGTTATTTATGTGTTTTTGTACTTTATAAATTATAAAAATAAGGAATGCTTTTGATTTATTTTATTTTATAGTATTTTTAATCTTAATGAAATAAAATAATATAAAATCAATTAAAGTTTGGTTTCTTTTAACGGATTTGAATTTTGAACCAGGTAAGTAACACTTCCGCATTGACCCTTCATAAAAAATGGTTTAAACTCGAACCGGTTTTTAAAAGGAACCAACTTTATTAACAATTGCCTTGAACTGAACTACTTTAGAATCCACAACCATTTCTTGAAGAAAAACATGTTTTAAACACCTCTAACTTGACCAAAAAGGAATCCAAAACCACAAAACTATAAGTCTATAATATATGAAGACGAAATCAAAATCGGTGAGCCAAGTGGCCTATTCGATTTTAACCCAATTGCTTGTTGATATATGGGCAGAGCCCAACGGCTATGATTGTGGTTCAGCAGGCTGAAAAGTGAAACCAATAATTATAGTTCAACATAACAAATATAAGTTTAAGTTTGTAATAACATGATAGGCCCATTAAACTTAAGGTGGCCCACTTGAGAAAACTCATTTTCCACCTACAAATATGATAGAGTCCACCCGAGAAACTCCCAAATGACGGATTATATGTACAATAGAAGAGGCAGAGATTACAAGCAAAGTACCATAGAACAAGCAATGCTACAGGGTGTTCTCTTTCTTTCTTTTTATTTGATTTTGATAGTGGTGGTAGCGTGGGTCTGGTGACCATGGGATTTATGTGACATCCCCGTTTTACCAGAAACCTCAGAGTACAGGCGTTTACTTTTCCGATCCGCACGAACTTCTAAATATCTGATTAACTTCAAAAAAGGTATTACAAGACAACATTTTAAAAAATAGACTAAAATGACAATTCTAACTAAATCTCGATCAGTAAAGGAGAAGTTAACTCACTCTTTTATGAGTCCTATTTAGGGTAATAGTAATGGTTTCTCCACTCCCCCATTTCCCTACTCCATTTTTGGTGCCACCTCATCATTCCCCATCTTTTTACATTTTGTGGATTATGGTTTCCCACTTCCCCATTTCCGCAAACACTTTTTTATAATAAAATATTTAAAATAAAATACTAATAATTTAACAAATACATTTTATAAATAAAAGTTAATTCTAACATTAAAAGAAAAAAAATCCTAAATTACTTATTAAATCCTAAAATTACAAATTAAAAAAAAAATCCTAAAAATAATTCTTGAAGAGTTTGGCTCGAATTTTTTGAGCAAGGGTTTAGCCTCCTCGCTTGGGTCGCGTTCAACCTTATCGAGCTCACGACACATTTGCTCGCGTTCCATATTTCGAGTTGTTTCGCTCGTTGTTCTCGAGCGTGTCGTTGAAGTTCGATCTTTTCCCGTTGATACTCGTTAAACGTTTGAAAATGGGAATCATAAACCCCACTCGAAGACGCTTTTCCTTTTCCTTTTGCTTTGAGTTTTTCTAAGCGTTTAGCTTTTTGGGTACCCATTAGAAGTGGTTCTTCGGGTGGGCTCTTGGGAGACGTTCCACCGAGGTTGAGATGGAAATGAATGGATTGGGCTTGCGAGGGACTATCGGTGTTGTAGGTGTTTGAATCGGAGGTTTTGCTTCTTTTAGAACCACCTTGTTCATCACTATCCGACGGGTTGAGAGAAGGGTTGAGAAAAGGGTTGAGAATCGGGTTGAAGAAAATCAAACTCTTGGCCCCATCCGACGGGAGAATCCGCCATGAACGGAACGTAACCGGGAGTGGCAAATGGGTTTGGTTGCGATGTGGGGGTTGGTGGGTCGGAGTCGTTGCGGTTGCCAAAGAAATTGTTAAAGTTATTCATGGTGTAGTTTGGTTTTAAGAAAGATTTTATAAAATTTAGAGAGAAGATGAAGTTGGGTGTGAAAATGGGTTGAATTTTGGGGTTTAAATAGGTAAAATATGTAAAAAGTAAAATAATAAATAAATTAAAAAAAAGAAGCAAAATGACCGTTGGGGGGGGGGGGGGGGCACACCAACGGTCGAGTCCCGAAGACTTCTCCCCCTCGGTTGATCTGTCGAGATTGGTCCTACCGATCGGAAGTCCTGAACGATGGACGATGATATTTCCGATCTTCCGATCACCCTCTCCCGATACCATTACTTTCACCCTTATCATGAAAACAAAATAGTGAAAAAAATATTGTTTATATTGTTTACTCCCATGTGGTTTAAGGGGCCACACACTTTCTGAATTCAGAGTTCGGACACATTGTTGGAGTTAATCGGATCCTGGGTCGGATCCATCACCGAGGTCAATATACGTGGGCTTTCGGCACCGCATCAGCAGCCTCACATTCCATACCCTTTCTCTCTCTCTCTCTCCTCTCTCTCTCTCTCTCTCTCTCTCACACACCGCCAACTGTTGTGCATCATCGATCCGCCATGTCTACTCAAGGAAAGGTCATCACCTGCAAAGGTACGTACTACTTTGATTCAATTTCATTTTGCATCTAAAATCTACAAACAGGATTAAGTTTAATCTGATTGTCGTTTCTGATGTAGCCGCGGTGGCGTATGAGGCTAACAGGCCGCTAGTGATTGAAGACGTGGAGGTCGCACCGCCTCAAGCTGGTGAAGTTCGAGTTCAGATACTCTTCACTGCGCTCTGCCACACTGATGCTTACACTTGGAGTGGCAAGGTATATGAGTATCTTCGTCATAGTCGTTCATTTAGTTCACGGAGTTGAAACCCTAGATGAACCTGTAGTATTGTTGTACAATCGGTTTTGATGATTATATCATGCTCGAATTGATATTGCTATTTCGAAATCCGTTGATTGTTCTATGATCGGATTAGTTTTTTGGTCATTTTTATTAGATCTGTGGTAAAATCAACGTGTAGCTATTGGGGATTTGTGTAATTGCCAAGAGCTTGAACATTTATAATTCGGCTGACATGTTTATGACTTTATGCTCAAGTTTGAATTATTATTATTATGATTTTTTTTATATAATTAAGATCATGTGAGTTGTGACTATTTCTTGCTTTGACCTGTTGACTTAAATCTGTCACCTGCAGGATCCTGAGGGTCTTTTTCCATGTATTCTTGGTCATGAGGCTGCTGGGTATCTATCTGGTTTATAATTAGTGGTTCTTTTTTGTTATTTTTTCAAGGGGCTTTAGTTGAGATTACTATCTGGTATCGTAATGACAGGATTGTAGAGAGTGTTGGTGAAGGGGTGACAGAAGTTCAACCCGGGGATCATGTCATACCCTGTTATCAAGCCGAATGCAAGGAATGCAAGTTTTGCAAATCGGGGAAGACCAACCTTTGTGGCAAGATTAGGGGAGCCACGGGAGTTGGTGTGATGATGAATGATAAGAAGAGCCGTTTTTCGGTCAAGGGAACTCCCATTTATCATTTCATGGGAACCTCTACTTTCAGTCAATACACTGTTGTTCATGATGTAAGTGTTGCCAAGATTGACCCCAAAGCTCCTTTGGAGAAAGTGTGTCTTCTTGGTTGTGGTGTTCCTACTGGTATTTTATTCTTCACTTTGGCATATTCTTCTGCTTGTTTGTTTTTTTGTTGTTGCAAGCCATTGGAATGTTAGATGTGTAGTTCAAAATCTCTTATTCTATATTTTCTTCAGGTCTTGGTGCAGTTTGGAACACTGCAAAAGTTGAAGCGGGTTCAAATGTTGCTATTTTCGGTCTTGGAACTGTTGGTCTTGCAGTAAGTTTGTAATATAAAGATGATTTATCTATTATATATCATGAAATGAGTTTCAGCATTGTTTCTTTAAGAACTGTATTAACTTGAGTACAATTTTGATAGGTAGCAGAGGGTGCAAAAGCAGCTGGCGCTTCACGAATAATAGGGGTAGACATTGACAACAGAAAGTTTGATCGAGGCACGCATTAGTTGTATATTTAATCTTTCTAATTCTGGGATGTTATGCTAGATTTAGAACTGATCTTTTTTTTTTTTTTAATCAATTATGAATTGCAGCAAAAGACTTTGGTGTGACTGAGTTTGTGAATCCAAAAGACCACGAGAAACCGATACAACAGGTTCTTGTTGATATGACAGATGGAGGTGTAGATTACAGTTTTGAGTGTATTGGCAATGTTTCCATCATGAGGGCTGCTTTGGAATGCTGTCACAAGGCAATATATTCATTTTTTAAATCATATTTGATGTTGACATGATTCATTGAAATTTCTATGAATATAAAACTAAGTTTAACGAATACAGGGGTGGGGAACATCAGTTATAGTGGGTGTTGCAGCATCAGGTCAAGAGATAGCCACCCGCCCATTCCAATTGGTTACTGGTCGTGTTTGGAAAGGGACGGCCTTTGGTGGTTTTAAGAGTCGTTCACAAGTGCCTCAGCTTGTTGATAAATACATGAACAAGGTAAAATTATATCCTGTTTCAGCTGATAGTTTGATGATAAATTATGTGAACCGTTCGATGATGTGTTTGTAAACACGCAGGAAATCAAGATTGACGAGTACATAACCCACACATTGACACTCGAGGAGATCAACAAGGCTTTTGAATTGTTGCATGGTGGGGACTGTCTGCGTTGTGTGCTTAAGGTTTGAAACACGCACAATCAGAACTGGAGTCAGTCGTTTTTTTATGTAGTGATTTTGGAAGAAAAATGAAGTGAATGTCTATCTATCTGTCCCACCTTTGTTTTTTCTACTCTTTTGTTGTCGCCATGGAAGGATGATGATTTTGAAGTAATAAATTGTCGAGCTTCTTGTTGATTTGGTAATGATTTTTTGTTGATTTACTTTCAATTGCCGACTTGTGTTTGATTAGATTAACTGGTTTATGACCATGGATCCCATTATTACAACCTACTGACCAGGTTCCAACCATGTGTTTGACTCGTTTAGGTAAATAGGTTACTTGCGTGTTATATGATTATGAATTTTTATATAGTCAGGGTTGATGTCTCCGAAACAAATAATATAAATATATTTATCGTAACACGTTTTTGATGGCCGTCCAGTTGAGAGAAGCCCTTCATGCCTTGACATCTTGTTTGTATTAAAACGACGATGATGATGTAGATGTGTTATGATCTAAAAGAGAGAAAGCTCTAGCAAACGGATAGATCTGTATATGCAATGGGATGCCTTCTCAACTACAGATACAACGATTAAGTCCGAACTATTCAACAGACTGAATTGAGTCCGAACTATAAACTTAATGGTGAGCTCTTTGTCCTGCAGGAATGCTTCTGCTTTCGAATCCTTTGAAATACAGTATGTGTAGTGGGCGAGAAAACCCATACAATGCTTGGAATTGAGACATTTAGCCCAAGTATGTGGTCTCTCCATGACGCTGAAACGTAGATACCCCTCTGAACTTGTTTACCACTTCGGTTTGACCATCGACTGTGGATGGTAAATTGGTAAGCCATGGATGTGGTCAACTCTACTCATTGTAATGCCATGAACTCCTTCCAAAGCTCGCATCTAGTTAAACAGTGTACGTTGATCGTAAATCAAACAAAAAAGGACGACTAAAAGTCAAAGTGATTTTACATAGATAACTTATCCACTACTACAAGTAAGAACTTGATGTTTGGCTTTGCTATGAATGATATTAGATGTTGTTCCCGCATTAACACATCTCCTAACCGATGAGCTTAAGCATCTATTTCAATGACAAATGGTTTGAAAATAGACCAGAAAGAGGCAAAACAGGGGCTGAAGATGGTGCTTTCTTTAGGTGATCAGAAGATTGATGTGATGTACTGTTCCATCTAAACACATCCTTCTTAGGCAAGTATGTTAATGGTTTAGCTATGGTTTTATAAACAACCTATAATAGCACCCAAAGAGATCCCGACTTAAAAAACACATATACCACAACCAACCAGTCACAAATATCTAGTATTAAAAACATATATAAGAATAAGTGCAACTCAAACCATAAGAAGAGAGGAATAACAACATGCAATGCAACAAATTTCTCCACTAGCTGTAAATCTCATATAATCATCATATTATTGAAGTTCCAAAATATTTCATTTAAAGGTAATGGCCATTGAACCCCTTGAATCATAATATCATATTTTTCTAAGGGAATTAACAATACCTTAGTTGTTAACCGTTTACCTCACTTCCTGGCTAACCGTACGTCAATACCTTAGTTGTCTGTTGATCCAGAGTCCATCAATGTGTGGAGTCATCAAATTCCCATAGAACCCTGCACCCTCATTTTAGAATACAAATGTATTCTCATGTGTATAAATACTAGTGTATCATGTTTTTTTCCCCTCATTGCAACAGTCCTCTACTTCTAACACGAGGAGTTGTTTCCTTTTACATTTGTGAGTACCAGAAAATGAATTATTGGTAATCATTTTCTGTTAGTTGATATACTTTGACGGTTAGCGCATGTATTACTCCAAAATCACCTTCAAATTGGAAACCGTTTTCTCATGATCATTCAACGTTGATTGAGTTTCGTATTCCTCCTGTGAATGGCAATTCAGAGCTCTGACAGGCTTCGGTACCACTCATATGATTTAAAAATAAACCATCTGGCTCAAGTTAGTTTGTAAATAAGCCAAGCCCGAGTCCAACTCGGTTCGTTTACGGTCTTAAATGGTTCCTATCTTCGGCCTAAACAAAAACTTGATCCCAACCAAGTTTTGATTAAAAAAGAAAAAAGAGAGATCAGACAGGCTTTCTTCTCCACAAACACCTAGGATTTCACTCCCCAACCCCTCTCACAGCCTGCCCTCTATCTGTTGCCGTTCAACACATTGGCCACGATGGACGGTTTATTTTTTTTGAATGCTCTAAACATGTTAGAACAGAAAGACCAATCTAGAAATTGAATAAGTAAGCAATTATATATCTAGAAATTTTGCCATTTCCTATACAATTCACATATTTAGTTCTTGGTTCTTATTTTGATTATAGATTGTTAAAATCTCCTGTAAAAATCCCTACTCTAAACTTCAAATTCATACAATAATACCATATTTTCTCTCCAAGTGTTTCTATACATTTTTATGTGTATATCATCTCTAAATCAGATGTTTGTAACACGTTTACTACAATTCGCAACAGTTTGCAATCTCATTATGCGTCACAAACACAATCCAAAATGATAGCAGGTAGTAACTTCACAACTAGTACTCAATGGTCCCAAAACATGCCATTCACAGATAAAGCCTAACCGACACTAGACCACCCTCCTATTCATAACGAGCTGTGAACGAGCAGCATCAAGCTTTACAAGGGTGACAAGTCGTTTTTCACGTATTTTAGAGAAAAGAAAAAAGAACAAAGAAACTGGTGTACAAGTACATCTAATGGACAATTGGATTTAGAATCGAACTTCGACATTTATAGTTGAGACTCAGAATCTTGAAGATAAAAATACATTGTTAAATAATACCCATTCTCTTCATTTAAAGTTTTATGCATCTAAATAATATAAAATATCCAACCTGATTCGAACGAAGCACAATTAAGATGCACAAATGTTGCCTACCATTCTATGCTAACTAGAAGGCAATGGTGCATCTTCAGAGACGTTATATATACGAAAGCCAAAAGGCTTAAAAGTCGAATATGGTACCTGAATCCATAAAAGCGGGATCAGGAGAAATCTCGCTCAACCCAAATGGTCCAGAACCATCTCAGACCCAGAATGGCTGTTTTTCTCCTTCTTATGGGCAGCAACATCTAGATTTTGTAGGATAAAATCACCAGAGCCTTTCGGGACAATTCCAATCATCAAACACAGAATCAACAAAACCTCCAGAACCACTTGCAAGTGAGGGATCATCGCTGGAACCCACACCTTCAAGTAATGAGCTTTGGGCAGCAGGTTGGTGGTTTATCTGACTCTGAGGCCATCTAATTCCACTAAAAAATTCCGGGTCAACTGTTGACCTTTGGCTTACTTGAGCTGCAGCAGGAACTGTACAATTTGGCAGAGAAGGCTTCCCCTGAGCTTGAGAAGACAACGGAACTGGGTTGGGTTTAAACAAAACCGGGACTTCCACATATGGGTCTGGATTCATTAAAGACTGGAAATTTGGCGGGAAGTCAAACGAGGCGCCTGGCCTTGGAGAAAATGGAACGGAGGTGTTGACAATATTTGGCAGTGAGGAGCCTGTAAAATCGTTTCTGTGATTGTCACTATAATACGAACTATGAGAATATCGGTTTGTTGTTGGAGCAAACGCATCTGCAGCCGTTCTTTTAAATACGCTTCTGTTAACAGGGGTGGCTAGGCTATAACTAGGCTGCACCCTATCTGGAATGGTGCAGCTACTTGTTCGGGTCAACTGTTGGGAGACTAAACTGGGTTGATACTTGCTCCTAGCTAACAAAAGCGGGCTACGGTCCTGGTTAATAATGTTCGGGAGTACAAAACTAGATGTCACAGGGCAAGCCCTTACGGGATTCGGCCTCACGGCCTGACTCTGGTCCGTGGAGTTGCTCAAAGGTGTAACAGTGACATCTTTACCAAGTTTTTTAGAATTTTGTCTCTCGAGTTTCCAGAACGAGTTCTTCTCAGTGGCGAGACAGTGATCGATACTGCCACTGCCATTGCCCCAGTAGATACACGGAGCAAGCGTATCACAAACATAACAGTAGCACTGTAATTCCCCAAAAAAAAAAAAAAGCATTTGGTATCACTTATTCAATCATAAACAGATTACACAATGAACAAACTTATAAAAAACTTAAAAAGATTACACAATGTGATTATTACCTGATTACAGTGGCTTTGATTTGGAGTAGATGCAAAAGGGAATTTGATGCAAAGGTGTCTTGGATGTGGATAATCTCTACAGGCGACCTGCAAGCATGAATGACGTCATCAACGGTTCAACCCTAAAAAATCCCCAAAATTTAGATGAGATAAAAAAATTCAAACTTTGATACAAAACCTGCCCCTTTTCGCTGACAACAAGGATATCATCAGAATCATCATCGTCTTCGTGGCGATGGGTAGGGTTATCAGTTCGGATCTCCGGGGGTTTATCCGGATCATGGTCAAGAATCATACAGTCGTCGTCGAAGTCAATTACAGAAGCGGAATTGGATTTCAATTTCTTCCGAGTCCTTTTGGGCAAAACCTCGCTGACTACGACCACTTCATCGGAATCATCTCCTCCATCGTCATCGTAACGGCAATTGTCTCTGTTCACCTCGTCGAGGATATCTGAAATCCAGTTATAATCATCGCTACCGTCGATGATTGCTTTTTCGGTGTGATCGTCCCAGCCGCCCTCTTCATCGGAACTGATTTCGAGCACCACGGTATTCGGATCCATGGTAATTGCGCATCAAAAACTCATGTGAGGGTTAGGGCGGTTAAGAAAGAGTGATGTGGCAGTTCATGTTTGATGATCATAAGACCAAAAGGGTTGATGGAGATGGAGAAAGGAAGCCCCTTCGTGAAAACTGAATCGAAGAGAAACCCTAGTGGTTGAGAGGGGTGGGGGTGGGAAATGTATCGCCCGTCCTAAAACAAGGACCAATAGGGAAA
>JBCNJP010001872.1:0-41642 GCA_039602395.1 Deinandra increscens subsp. villosa | reverse complement strand
TAGGGTTAGGATCCTGCGAAAACACATATTAAAACTCACGTAACTTTTTCATACGTTAACGATTTTTCATAAAATTTGCGCCAAAGTCTTAGAATTACGTTATCTTTAAATCTGGAGCGAAATATTAAAAAAAACTGAACGTTTTTTTTCCCGTGTGATGCACATGTGCATCATATAATTAAAAATAGTTATAAAATGCTATATTTTTCTTTAAATCTAAAGATAACACAACTATAAGATTTAGGGTGCAATTTCTTTTTAAACTATTAATGTATATCACATGTATGGGCGTTTTTTTTTTGGTATGATGCACATGTGCATCATTCAATAAAAACGCAAAAAATGATGAAAATATATAACATATGGTGCGACTAAGAAAAAAAATTAACTCATACTAAAAGTATAAGTTTTTTTTGTGATGCACATGTGCACCACACAAAAAAATATTTAAAAAAATAAAAAAAGCATTAAGTTTTTAAAAACTTTTATAGGATTAAAGATAATATAATTTTAAGACTTTTGGTGCAAATTTTTTAAAAAAATATTAACGCATGAAAAAGTTATTTAGGTTTTAAGATCTGTTTACGCAGTTCTCAAAAAAAAAAGGGTGTTTTCGCAGGATCCTTCCCCTATATATATATATATATATATATATATATATATATATATATATATATATATAGGAAAAGGATCATGCGAAAACGCATATATTTTGTGAAAACGCGAAAACCATCTTAAAACCAACATAACTTTTTCATACATTAATATATTTTTTAAAAATTTTCACCAAAAGTCTTATAATTATGTCATCTTTAATTCTATAAAAAATAAAAAAGTAAAAAGTTAAAGTTTTTTTATTTTTTATGTAATACACATGTGTACCACAAAAAAAAACTCATACTTTAGTATGAGTTAATATTTGTTTTATCTAAGACGCACCATATGTATTATATTTCTGTCATCTTTTTGTGTTTTGTTGAATGATACACATGTGTACCAAACCTCATATATGTGGTATACATTACTAGTTTTAAAAGAAAATTGCACCATAAGTTTTATAGTTATGTTATCTTTATATCTAATGAAAAAAAAATAACACTTTATAACTTTTTTTAATTATATATTACACATGTGCACTATGTTTCATTATCATTAGTACCATAAATGTTTTAGTGTTTTTAATATGTTTTTAACATAAGGAGTGTTTTTACACATGATAATTCGTTTTTTGTGCAGTAGTAATGATGATGATGCACATGTGTATCACACGTGATACACATGTGTATCACATGGAAAAAAACCGTTAATTTTTTTTAATATTTGTTTTCAGAATTGAAGATAACGTAATTCTAAGACATTTGGCGCCAATTTTATGAAAAAAATTTAACATATGAAGAAGTTATGTAGGTTTTAATATTGGTTTTCGCATTTTTGCAATATAAAGGGTTTTCGCAGGATCCTTCCCATATATATATTTATATATATATATATATATATATAGAGAGAGAGAGAGACAGAGAGAGAGAGAAATGGTAGAATGAAAACCATGGTGAGTTGGAAAAACTTTAAAAACTCATTCTTGGCCCTTGATCTACTTCATCTAATGGTTTAGATTTTTTTTCATTATTTTTCATTTAAATTATTTAACTCCTTGATTTTGTTTTTAGTGGTAAAGGGCATAATGGTAATGTTCTCCATTTACCTTTTGTACTTCTCTGATCACACAACTACTACATAGACTTTTTTTAATTAAAAATATCAAAGTTATATATCAAAACATTCAACTCCCACATTCAATTCAAAATTTCATACATCTTCAAACTCCAGAGTCTCTCTCCAAATCTCTTCATCACTAAACCATAAAGTTAGATGCATCTCTTTTTGTGAGGTTCACTTTGATTAGGTGCGGAGCTAATGACGTATATGAGGTCGAATCATGGTCGTTGATGTGTTATGGTGTTAAAAGGGGTTGATCTCCGGCGACTTATACCTCCATCTTTGGCCGATCTCCGGCGACTTTCACGGTGGCGGTGGCCCCTTTTGATGGTCCGACAGATACGAGGTTCTTAGTCCTTGATGAGCTAAGAAATGGTGATAGAAGGTTTGGAGGTACGGTCTGAACCCGCCAGGCCTCCGACGACAGTTCAGATGGTTATTCCGGTCACCAACAAACTGTAGAACATGGATCTAAGGTAAGAGCTCGTTAAATTCCACCCATTCTTTGATAAGAACATGAGGAAGAAGATAGATAATAAATTCTATGGTGTACTAACCTATTACTTTTTATTAAAGGCTCATATATTTTTACACATTATTTAAAATTACAAAACAAGTTAAATAATAACATGTTACTGAATTGGTAGTCAAGTAGATTTGTAGGTTGTAATTTTATTATTTTTTCTCTCATTTAACATCTTTTTATTAATCGTTTGTAAATTTTTAAGAGTATATTTAATAAAATATTATTAAAAAACTATGTGTTTTTATTTATACTACATATGTAATTTACTACTCATAATATCACAAGTCTTTTTATTATAAAAATAGGTGTTTTAATGATGTTACGTATGTAATTTTACCACTCAGAATCTTTTGAGTCTTTATTTTTTAATATGACAATATGACATCACAGATTATTCGTTTATATGTAATATTTATATTTAATGTTAAATATGTAATTTTACTTACGTAATATTCGTAGCTCATAAAATTCTTATAAATGTTTTTTCTAAAGCATGATACATATGTAATTTTATATATAATGGTACAATTAATGTTAGATCTTATGGTTTCATTTCTGTTTACATATGTAAATTTAATGTGTAACATATTACTATTTGTTAAATATGTTGCATATGTAATTTTACTTATCTAACATGTTACATATCATTATCTATTTAAAGCTACATATGTAATGTCTAATGTTATGTATCTAAACAATGATGGTACGTACATATGTTAATATATGTTAATTTACTTACGTAATGACATTATATATGTTAATTCACTTACGTAATATGTTAATTTACTAATGTAGTGATGTTACATATGTTAATTATTTTTAACGATGTTACATATGTGATTTTACCCATGTAACATGTTACATCTTATTATCTATGTTATTTTACTCATCTAACATGTTACATATTATTATCTATTTAAGCTACATATGTAATTTCTAATATTATCTATGTAAATTTACTTACGTAACATGTGTAGCTCATAATTTTATGCATATATAGGCATTGATGCTAGATATGTACGTATATGTTAATTTATTTACCTAAAGGACGTTACATATGTTAATTCACTTACGCAATATGTTTAATCTCATTTATGTATTTAAATTTACATATGTAAACTCGTCATCCATATATAATTCTATGTATGTTTTATGCTTGAACTAATGTGACTAAACTTTTTTTTTGAGATTTAGAAAAAATATGCATCTAGACAATGATGTTACATATGTAAATTTACCTACATACTTATGGTAAATTTTGTCAGAGTTTTTAACGATGTTACATATGTAGATTTACCGATATACTTATGGTAAATCTTGTTAGAGTTTTTAACGATGTTATATATGTAACTTTACCTATATACTTAGCGATGTTACATATGTATTTTATCTAAGGTAACATATAAATTTACCTATATACTTATGGTAAATCTTGTGAGAATTTTTAAAGATGTTAGATATGTAATTTTACATATGGAATTACATATGTAACACGTTATCTATCTAAGTATAGGTAAACTACATATGTAAAATACATATTTTATCTATGTATTTTACCTATGTAACATATGTAACGTTATGTAACATATGTAACGTTACATATGTAAATTTACCTATACTTATAGTAAATCTTGTCATAATTTTTAACGATCTTATATACATATATAGCTTACATACATATGTATACATATGTAACGATGTTATCTATCTAAATTTACATATGTAATTATGTAAATGTACTTGTGTAATTTTTTTATGAGTATTAACTAATGAACTTGTTTATTTTTGTAGGTGAAAAGATTTTTGTGTCAAAGATGATGAAGATGATTATCAAGAATGGAAGTATAATTAGCTTTTACATTTTTTTAGCTTTCTTATATTTTTGATCATTTAAAAAAAAATACTTTTAGTTCGTGTGATAATTTTGTTACGTTTAATATTGATTGTAATGGTTTTTTTATAAATTAATAAATAAATATTTGTTAAATATTCCAGTTCGTATAAAACAGTTTGTTTTGTTGATTGTAATTGTTTCCAATATATATGATAAAATAACCTCAGTATAAAAATATTTTTTTTAATAAATATATAACGTAATTTAAAATTTGAAATGAAAACAAAACAAAAAGTAAAGGAACGAAAATAAATATTGTTAGATAATAATTAATAATATTAATAGTAATAGTACTAGTAATAATAATAATAGTAGTAGTAATAGTAGTAATAATAGTAATAGTAGAAATAATAGTAATAATAGTAACAAGATGGTGACCCGCCCGCGCTTCGCGGCGGGCCACCAATTTTCCCGTCAAAATTAAAAAGTTAAGGGGTATAAAACTTAAAAGTCTTGAAGTTTCGTGGTCAAGATATAAAAGTATAACATTTATGCTAAAAGATGAAAGCAGAAAAGTTAAAGGGTATGAAATGTGTCTAAAAGTTTCGTGGTCAAAGTATAAAACTCGAAAGTAGAAAAGTTAAAGGGTATGAAATTAAAAGTCTACATGTTTCGTGGTTAAAGTATAAACTATAAAAAAAAGTCACTGCTAAAGTCGAAAACTCTAAAATTGTTATACATAATGCTTAAGCCTGAAAAAAAAAACTTGACACGTGTCGAAAGAAGAGACACGTGTCGAAAGAAGAGTGGTATAAAACAAAAAAGTGGGACACGTGTCACCCACTGATTGATCCACCATATGAATAGTGAATATTGTGAGTGACCATCCCAATTACAAATGTTATACATAATGCTTAAGCCTGAAAAAAAAAACTTGACACGTGTCGAAAGAAGAGACATGTGTCGAAAGAAGAGTGGTATAAAACAAAAAAGTGGGACACGTGTCACCCACTGATTGATCCACCATATGAATAGTGAATATTGTGAGTGACCATCCCAATTACAAATGTAATATATATAAATAATAGAGGCTTAAATAATTTCCAGACATACGCTTACTATTACATGATCATATCCCTACATTTTATGGGTTTGATCTACTCAAAACCCATCCCTGACCGTTCCCCATATTATTTTGGACCCATGGAACCCTCGTAGGAATAGTTATTTTGATCATTACCCCGTTATTTTATATAACATGAATTTCCATCACTATGTGTGTATATATATATATATATATATATATATATACATATGTTTGGGCATAAATGTAAACAAGTATGTAAATACGTATTTTAGAATATAAAATGAACATTTTGGGGAATCGTTATATTTGTGTAAAATGGGCATACACGTTGCTCTATTGTGCGACATAAACATTATAAGCGCTAGATATATATTTATATAAATATTTATAAGTATGTTTTGAGCGCTCGTTGTTAACATAATTGTATATTTGGTTATGTATGTAAATTTATATATATATATATATATACATATTTTATTATTCGATTTCAGGGATGTATATTATTTACTAATATATAGTCATCGACTTTTGTAATCGTCATGATTTCGGTTACGTTCCATCCTCGGTTCGGTGTGAACTTGGTTATCTTCGTCTTGTCATCTTATGACATTATTTATTTTCACCATTGGTCTAGACTTAGTCACCTTTGCTAGAACACACATTTACGTTTGTATGCTCGTTAGGTGCTCGGTAGTTGCACAGATTGCTATTTGGTTACTTGTTGCAGCGCACCCTTAGGTGAGTTTCACGACCGCATTTAACTGTTTAAATCATGTTTGGGGAGATTAACATGCAAGAACTGTAAACTGAGATAATTAGACTTTCATATATCACTTGAAGTACTTTTAGCACAATGAATCAACAAAGCCCTTCTTTATGGTACCCTTAGTATTATTGACGATAACGAAAAATATATTGTAGTACTACTGGGTCTGACAAGCCTCACCCGGGTCAATCGCTCTGACACGATTGGATATCAAACGGGTGTTATATATGTCCTAAATTCAACAAGGCAAACTATAAACAAATATTAGCTTCGGTGACCACCAACGTGCGAAGTTTCTTGAATATAGCCTAGCTAGCTATTTGATATATATATATATATATATATATATATATATAGGTTTAGGTTCAGCTAAAAAAACTATTTCACCTAAAAAGGCTAGGAAGCAACCACGTGCTGACATGTGGACATAACACACTAACACAATGTATAAAAAGTAAAATATGCTGACACACTAACATATTGGATACAGTGTGTTAGTGTGTTTTTGTCCACGTGTCTCATGTGATTGCTTCCTAGCCTTCTTAGGTGAAAGTGTTTTTTCAGAATAACTTTACCCATATATATATATATATATATATATATATATATATATATATATAGGGTTAGGATCCTGCGAAAACACATCTTTTTGTGAAAACTGCGAAAACACATATTAAAACTCACGTAACTTTTTCATACGTTAACGATTTTTCATAAAATTTGCGCCAAAAGTCTTAGAATTACGTTATCTTTAAATCTGGAGCAAAAAATTAAAAAAAAAACTGAACGTTTTTTTTTCGTGTGATGCACATGTGCATCATATAATTAAAAAAATTTATAAAATGCTATTTTTTCTTTAAATCTAAAGATAACACAACTATAAGATTTAGGGTGCAATTTCTTTTTAAACTATTAATGTATATCACATGTATGAGCGCTTTTTTTGGTATGATGCACATGTGCATCATTCAATAAAAACGCAAAAAAATGATGAAAATATATGACATATGGTGCGACTAAGAAAAAAAAATATTAACTCATACTAAATGTATGAGTTTTTTTTGTGATGCACATGTGCACCACACAAAAAAATATTTAAAAAAAAAAAAAGCGTTAAGTTTTTTTTAAAACTTTTATAGGATTAAAGATAATATAATTTTAAGACTTTTGGTGCAAATTTTTAAAAAAAATATTAACGTATGAAAAAGTTATGTAGGTTTTAAGATTTGTTTACGCAGTTCTCACAAAAAAAGAGTGTTTTCGCAGGATCCTTCCCCTATATATATATATATATATATATATATATATATATATATATATATATATATATATATAGGGCATGGTTAATATGAAAACCCAATCTAGTTGAGAAAACTTTCAAAACCCATCGAAGAGCTAAGAATGAACCACCTCATCAATTCCCTTTTTGTCCATAAGGGTAGAATAGTATTTTGACACATTTGAAGACTTTTTACTTTATGCAAGTTGTCATGTCAATGACACCTTCCTTTTAATCTCTTTCTTTCTCATCTAGTTAACCACTTTTTTATGCAACTTTCCTTATTATTTTTTCTTTGAACGTCAAATATGCAACTATCATTATAATCTCTTCATCTCTCATTTGATTGACCACTTTACTTTATTATTATTATTATTATTATTATTATTATTATTATTATTATTATTATTATTATTACTATTATTATTACTACTACTACTACTATTATTACTATTATTACTAGTACTGTTACTATTAATATTATTATTATTATCTAACAATATTTATTTTCGTTCCTTTACTTTTTGTTTTGTTTTAAATTTCAAATTTTAAATTACGTTATATATTTATTTAAAAAAAATTATACTAAGGTTATTATATCATTTATATTGGAAACAATTACAATCAACAAAACAAAATGTTTTAAACGAACTGGAATATTTAACAAATATTTATTTATTAATTTATAAGAAACCATTACAATCAAATATTAAACGTAACAAAATTATCATACGAACTAAAAGTATTTTTTAAAAAATGATAAAAAATATAAGAAAGCTAAAAATGTAAAAGCTAATTATACTTCCATTTTTGATAATCATCTTCATCTTTGACAAAAAAAATCTTTTCACCTACAAAAATAAACAAGTTCATTAGTTAATACTCATAAAAAAAATTACACAAGTACATTTACATAATTACATATGTAAATTTAGACAGATAACATTGTTACATATGTATACAAGATTTACCATAAGTATAGGTAAATTTACATATGTAACGTTACATATGTTACATAGGTAAAATACATAGATAAAATATGTATTTTACATATGTATTTTACCTATACTTAGATAGATAACGTGTTACATATGTAATTCCATATGTAAAGTTACATATCTAACATCTTTAAAAATTCTGACAAGATTTACCATGAGTATATAGGTAAATCTATATGTAACCTTAGATAAATACATATGTAACATCGCTAAGTATATAGGTAAAGTTACATATATAACATCGTTAAAAACTCTGACAAGATTTACCATAAGTATATCGGTAAATCTACATATGTAACATCGTTAAAAACTTTAACAAAATTTACCAAAAGTATATCGGTAAATCTACATATGTAACATCGTTAAAAACTCTGACAAAATTTACCATAAGTATGTAGGTAAATTTACATATGTAACATCATTGTTTAGATGCGTATTTTTCTAAATCTCAAAAAAAAAAGTTAGTCACATTAGTTCAAGCATAAAACATACATAGAATTACATATGGATGACGAGTTTACATATGTAAATATAAATACATAAATAAGATGAAACATATTGCGTAAGTGAATTAACATATGTAAAGTCATTTAGGTAAATAAATTAACATATACTTACGTATCTAGCATCAATGTCTATATATGCATAAAATTATGAGCTACACATGTTATGTAAGTTAATTTACATAGATAATATTAGAAATTACATATGTAGCTTAAATAGATAATAATATGTAACATGTTAGATGAGTAAAATAACATAGATAATGAGATGTAACATGTTACATGGGTAAAATCACATATGTAACATCGTTAAAAATAATTAACATATGGAACATCACTACATAAGTATATTAACATATTACGTAAGTGAATTAACATATATAATGTCATTACGTAAGTATATTAACATATATTAACATATGTACCATCATTGTTTAGATACATAACATTAGACATTACATATGTAGCTTTAGAAAGATAATGATATGTAACATGTTAGATAAGTAAATTACATATGCAACATGTTTAACAAATAGTAATATATTACATATTAAATTTACATATGTAACAGATATGAAACAATAAGATCTAACATTATTTGTACCATTATATATAAAATTACATATGTAACATGCTTTAGAAAAGACATTTATAAGAATTTATGAGCTACGAATGTTACGTAAGTAAAATTACATATTTAACACTAAATGTTACATATAAATGAATAATCTGTGATGTCATATTGTCATATAAAAAAATAAAGACTCATAAGATTCCGAGTGGTAAAATTACACACGTAACATCATTAAAACACCTATTTTTATAATAAAAAGACTTGTGATATTATGAGTAGTAAATTACATATGTAGTATAAATAAAAACACATAGTTTTTTAATAATATTTTATTAAATATACTCTTAAAAATTTACAAATGATTAATAAAAAAATGTTAAATGAGAGAAAAAAATAATAAAATTACAACCTACAAATCTATTTGACTACCAATTAAGTAACATAATATTAGTTAACTTGTTTTGTAAATATAAATAATGTGTAAAAATATATGAGTCTTTAATAAAAATAATAGGTTAGTACACCATACAATTTATTATCTAATCTTCTTCCTCATGTTCTTATCAAAGAATTGATGAAATTTAACGAGCTCTTACCTCAGATCCATGTTCTACAGTTTGTTGGTGAACGGAATAACCACCTGAACCGTCGTCGGAGGCCTGGCGGGTTCAAACCGTACCTCCGAACCTTCTATCACCATTTCTTAGCTCATCAAGGACTAAGAACCTCGTCTCTGTCGGACCATCAAAAGGGGCCACCGCCACCATGAAAGTTGCCGGAGATCGGCCAAAGATGGAGGTATAAGTCACCGGAGATCAGCCCCTTTTAACACCATAACACATCAACGACCACGATTCGACCTCACATCCGTCATTAGCTCCGCACCTAATCAAAGTGAACCTCACAAAAAGAGATGCATCTGACTTTATGGTTTAGTGATGAAGGGATTTGCAGAGAGACTTTGGAGTTTGAAGATGTATGATGTTTTGAATTGAATATGGGGGTTGAATGTTTTGATGTATAACTTTGATATTTTTAATTAAAGAAAGTCTATGTAGTAGTTGTGTGATCAGAGAAGTACAAAAAGGTAAATAGAGAACATTACCATTGTGCCCTTTAGCACTAAAAACAAAATCAAGGAGTTAAATAATTTAAATGAAAAATGGTGAATAAAATCTTAACCATTAGATGAAGTAGATCAAGGGCCAAGAATGAGTTTTTAAAGTTTTCCCAACTCACCATGGTTTTCATTCTACCATTCCTCTCTATATATATATTAGTGATTATGCTCATTGAACTTAACTTGTTTGAAATTATAAACTTGTGGGCTCACCAACCATTGTGTTGACACTTTAGCATGTTTATCTCATGTTGCAGATGTTCGAGTATCACGAGTACGCATGCATAAGTCTTTGAAACACCTTTAGTGCCTTTGCACAAGCTACGTCACCTTGGGTGACAATGTTTTTACACAAATACTTTTATTGTATATACGCTTCGCACTTGTAAAACTCTGTATTTTTATTTCAATAAAATATAAAATCTTTTATTCAATTATTGATTGTTTGGTGTAGCTAATGGACTGGATCCTAGTTTGTCACGCTCCCTGCGGTGGTCTTTCACGCGTGAATTTTTGGGGGTGTGACACACCGCATTTTATTTTCTTTTAAAAATATATATAAAAATTGGAGTGAACCCATAAATATTATTAAGAGTGAATCCTATAACACATAATGTCACAATCTAGTTGGTTAGGTCCTTCCTTTCTATCTTGGAGGTTCCATGTTCGATTCCCATCCCCATTTGTTTTTTTTTTCTTAATTTTGTAAATAAATAAACTAGTGTTTCATTCTTAAATTCACAAACAGAAAGAGTCCATCCTCTAGACCAGACGCTCTCACTCGCTCAGGCTCTCAAGTCTCAGCTCTCTGCCCTTCTTCGATTGGTGCCTCCATCTAGCCATCACCAATTTGTTGTCTGTCGGGCGTCGGCCGAGACTCAGTCTAAGTCGCTCTCTGCCACTTTCAGTCTATCTTGAGCTTTCACAGTCTGCCTCTTTTGTGGTTTCACCATTTTCGGTCAATTCGGGCATGAACTACCCCTAATTAACTAGTTTGGATCTTAGTTTGATGAATTGCTTGAAATTTTTATGTATTCATACGAGTTTATTAATTTAGGTTTTGTTTTTAGGTATATATGAACCATCGCTAATTAACTAATTAAGAATTGTTAAATGTTAATGAATTTGTGAAATTAGGTATTACGTACTATGAATATTGAGAGATTTTCACAAGACAACCATCAAACCTTGAATCATCTTCTTCAAGTAGTAAATACCTGAAAATGCACCTAAATGATCTTTCATATGATCCGGGCAAAAGGAAACTAATTTCATCTTATAAAGCTTGTCAAAAAGATGAAATTAGACGAGCTTATTTGCTTAAGGGTTCATGCCAACCAACTATGCATGTTTTTTTTCACAAACAAATTATAGTGGCAAATTAACACATTTTGAGCTGGAATAGTACAAGCAACAGCATGGTCATACAAGCAACAACATGGAAATTGGTTAGAATACAATGTCAAACAAGAAAAAGTGTATTGCTTATATTGCTACTTGTTTAAGAAAAACGGACAATATGATGCATTTGTGAGTGAAACGGTGCGGTGTTGGCAAATGATCAAAAGATTAGATGCTCATGTTGGTGATTGCAATAGTTTTTACAATAAAGCACATAAAAATGGGGATGACTTTCGTAAACAAGCTCAATCTATACACGTGGCCTTTGAAAACTAAACTGATGAAATATAAAAGGATTATAGAATTCGATTAAGTACTTCGGTTAAACTTGTAGAGGATTGTTGAATGGTGGGTTATCTTTTCGTGGTCATGGTGAGCCTGAAAAATCCCTCTACAGAAGATATTTTTTTGAGTTTTGTAAATTGTTGGGAGAAAGAAATGAGGAAATTGGTCAGGTTATATTAAGTAATGCTTCTAGGAATTGCCAATTGATGGCTCCATCAATCCAAAAAGAAACATGTTATTGTTTTGCAGAAGAAGTATTCAAGAAGATATTTGAAGAACTTGGTGATGATGTATTTTCCATATTAGTTGATGAATCGAGGGATGCATCTAATAAAGAACAAATGACTGCATTATTAAGATACATTGAGAAATTAGGATTTGTGAAGGAAATATTTATTGGCCTTGTCAATGTTAAGGATACAATCGCTTTATCTCTTAAATATGCAATATATGGACTATTTGCTCGTTACAGTTTGAGTTTGGGTAGAGTTAGAGGCCAATGATATGATTGTGCAAGCAACATTTCTGGTAAGTTTACCAAAGTTAAGCAAATGGACTTCATATAAACATGAAAAGTTTTATTTTTGTATTTTATCTACATTTGATGAAGTACATCTTGGGATTTACTAATACACTTTGTGAAGCTCTTCAAAGAAAATATCAAGATATATTGAATGCATGTGAGCTCGTTAGATTAACCAAAGAAGAATTACAAAAGTATCGAATTCAAGATTTTTAGTCACTTTTGAAAGATGTCACATCCTTTTGTGACAAATATCAAATTGAAGTGGTTAAAATGAAAGATGAGTATGTTGGCCCGATATATCAAAGAAGGAAGACAAATATCACCAATCGTCATTATTATGTGGTTCATAATTTCAACATGGTGCTTGACATGCAAATTCAAGAGCTTGGAAACCGTCTTAACGAGGTAACAACTAACTTTTTTACATGTATGAGTTCTTTGAGCTCGTGTCATAATGTTAGGGCCTTTAATAAACTAAACTTACTAAAGTTAGTCGAGATGTATCAGTACGATTTAAATTTTGATGAAAGACAAGTTTATTTGTGAATTCGGCAACCACACACTTTGTCAACTTTAATGTGGTGAGTGATCTTGCTCAAAGGATGGTGAAAACAAGAAAATACATTGATTATCCGTTGGTTTATCGTTTATAAAGTTATCACTAGTTTTACCAGTTGCAACACCAAGTTTTGAAAGAAATTTTTCTTCAATGAAGCATATGATGCTTAATAGGATGGGTGATGGATACATGAACGATTCTTGTATTGTTACATTGAGATATAGTTATTCAACAAGTTTTGGTCGAAGATGTAATGCAACATTTTCAAATTATTGTAACATATATTCGTATCGTTATTATGTGATCAACCTTATCCGACTAAATCGAAACTTTTAATATTTATTTGTTAGAATTCCAATCACAAAAAAAATGAAAGCATAGGATAATAATCTGAGTCCGCCCTATCCACTTGGAGTAAACAGAGGTAGGTTGGAGGCAAAGGGCATGATGATGAAATTTTGCATCTTTTAAGGATCGCTTGTAGTTGTGTGATTTCTGGGTCCTTTGGTGGCTGCGACGGGTATTTGTGTATGAAATTGCGGTGGTGATGATTTTGTAAAGTGTTTCAGAAACTTTTTCTTTTTTCATTTAACAGAAACTTTTTCTTTCTTTTTATTTAATTTTCATTATTTTGAAAAAATTTGACACAACTTCAAACAACCGTTAGCAAAGGAGACGGAGAACTTTATGATACGGATCCGGACCCCCCCCCCCTGAACCTGATCCGCGTATAGACCCTAAGAAGACTAATGAAGAACCGGCCCATGACTAATCGAGACCGGTCCAACCAGCCGCCCCTTATTATTATTATTATTATTATTATTATTATTATTATTATTATTATTATTATTATTTGAATTGAATTTGAATTCTTAGTTATCCATTTAAAGGACTTTATCTTGTTTTAGGTTTATCATTTTGTTTTCTTTTCATCTAAGTTTCTTGTTCCTATTTAAGAATAAATCCAAGGCCGGATTGTTAAGTTTGAATTAATAAAAGATTGTGTTTTCTTTTGAGAACCCATATTATCGCTAGGTTCTGAGCTAGGGTTCTAGCTCCGCTTGTACATCAAGTGGTATTAGCAGCACCAGGTTACTCAGGATGTTAGATCGTGGGAGAGATCGTTGTCATCACCGTAGATTCACCGTCGAAAGCAACGGATATATGCAACGTGATCCGCGTGACATTGCTGAGATTGAAAGGTTATAACAATAGGTTCGTGTTCTGGAACTCAATCAAGTTGAGAGGGAAGACAACTCGGAGCCAACCCCGTCGTGTTTAACCAGCCCGTCGAGTTTCACCACCACTAACTGATCTGCTCCGAGCATTAGGAGTTCGCACTGAGATTCCAGAATTCGAAGGACGTATGAACCCAGATGAATTTGTCGACTGGTTACACACCGTGGAACGGATATTTGATCTAAGTGACATTCCAGAGAAACTTAAGGTAAAACTTGTTGCTATTAAACTAAAAAAATGCTTCTTTGTGGTGGGAACATGTGTAGAAACAACGTTATCAGAAAGGCAAATATCCCGTCGATTCATGGGACAAGATGAAAAAGTTGTTGAAGGCCAAATTCCTACCAGTAAATCACCGCCAAGACTCTTATTTAGAATATCATAACCTAAGGCAACAATTGTTATCCGTTGAAGATTTTATTGCGGAGTTTGAACACATGCGGTGTGGGTGTGAAAGAAGAAGATGAACAGGTCATTGCTAGGTTATTAGGCGCTCTTCGGCCAGAAATCTCTGATGTCATTCACCTAGAACAGTATTGGCCGTTTGATGACGTGTGCCGTTTGGCTCACCGGGTCGAAAAGAAATGCTTGCAAAAGGCAAATCCACTACCCGTTTTTTCTGGATTCCCACGTAGGACGAATACTGCCGACCCACAACCGAAGGCCAGGCCAACCAACTCTGACCAACCTGTCGCTCCAGCCCCATCGATCGGTCCCTCAACAGGGGCTTTACGTTGTTTTAAGTGCCAGGGGATCGGCCATCTTAGATGTGACTGTCCCAATATGCAGGCACTAGCCTTTGTCGATGAACTAACTGTTGTCTATGATGCGGAAGATGAGACTTCCAAGAATGAAAAGTCATAAATTATTTATCCGGATCGAGGGGAGTCGCTCATCACACGTCTAGTGCTAAACACATCCATAGTCGATCACGTGGATGATACAAGTTGGCTACGTAATAACATCTTTCGGACTAAATGCACCACTAGAGTAAAATATCTACCGTTATCATCAACGGGGGGAGTTGTGAAAACATGGTCGCCACTTCCAAGGTCGAAAAATTGGGCTTACCCGTGCAAGATCACCCAGAATCTTATCAACTTACGTGGTTAAAAAGGGCTACATAGTTAAAGTTAATCATAAATGTTTGGTGCACTTCTCCATTGGGAATAAATACACGGATGACATATGGTGCGAAGTGATTCCAATGGACTCATGTTAAGTCCTTCTCGGTCGCCCATGGTAATATGACTAGCATGCAAAACATGATGGGTTTCGTAACACCTACACATTTAAAAAAGGACGGCCTTAGTATTACTCTTGCTCCATTAGATCCAAGGGAGGGAAAACCTGAAAGCATGTTGGTTTCCAAACAGGAGTTCATGGGCCTCACGAAAGAATTACATGCGTCACTAGTTTTGGGTTTATTAATTGTTGCGTAAAACCCACCACTTCCATTTGTTCCACTGGCATTACAACCCCTCTTGAACGAGTTTTCTCACATTTTCCCCGATGAAATCCTAGCAGGTTTGCCATTAGCACGTGAGATCCAACACTGCATCGACTTCGTTCCGGGCTCAAGCATCCCTAATAAACCCGCCTACCGCATGAATCCAAAGGAATACAATGAACTTCATCACAAAGTTACCGAGATTCTCGACAAAGGCCTTATATAGGAAAGTATGAGTCCTTGCGTTGTTCCCGCCTTACTAGTTCCTAAGCCCGGAGGAGAGTATCGCATGTGCATTGACAGTAGGGTCGTTATAATCACCATCAAATAACATTTTCCTGTTCCACAGTTTGATGATTTACTTAATCATCTTCACGGCTCTAAAGTTTTCTCCAAAGTTGATTTACGAAGTGGTTATCATCAGATTCGAATACAGCCGGGTGACGAATGGAAAACAGCGTTCAAAACACGGGATGGACTTTATGAGTGGATGGTAATCCCTTTTAGCCTTTCTAATGCCCCGAGTACCTTTATACACCTTATGAACCACATATTCAAACCGTTTATTGGCCGGTGCATCGTCGTATATTTTGACGATATTCAAGTCTTTAGTCAAGATGTGTAGCAACACATCACACATTTGAGGGAAATCTTTCAAGTACTAAGAGAAAAAAAGTTGTATGAAAATGCCAAGAAATGCCACTTTCTCACTCCCGAAGTCATTTTTAGGGGTATTTAGTCCACATGGATGACACGAAAATATCAGCGGTCACCACCTGGTCGAGCCCCAAATCACTACATGACGTCCGAAGCTTTCATGGGCTTGCATCGTTCTATTGACGATCTATACACAACTTTAGTACTATCGTCACACCAATCATGGAATGTCTCCAAAGAAGCAAGTTCGTGTGGTCTACCAATGCCCAAGCAGCGTTTGACGCCCTCAAACTAGCTGTTACTCATGCTCCCGTACTCGGCCTAATTTTGATCTCGTGTTCCAAGTCGAGTGAGATGCATTAGGACTAGGAATCGACAGGGTCTTAAGTCAATCAAACAGGCATATTGCTTTCTTTAAAGAGAAACTAAACAAAAGAAGAAGGCGATACAACACCCATGACAAGGAGTTCTACACTATCATTTGGAGTCTCGAGTATTGGCAACACTACCTTCTCCCGGCAGAATTTATTTTGTACTCGGACCACCAAGCTCTCAAGTTTATTCACGGCCCAGCTAAACTAAACCCCTGACACGCTAATTGGGTTGAGACATTACACGACTTCTCTTTTGTGATCCGACAAAAAGTTGGCTCCTCCAACACTGGCGCTGATGCGCTCAGCCGACAGCCTGCTCTCCTATCCGCTATCTAGGTCTAGCTCACTGGGTTTGACTCTTAGACCCACCTTTATGTTGACGACCCAGATTTTAAAACAACCTGGGAGAAATGTCGTTGCACCCAACATCATGATTATGTTCGTCATAACGGATTGCTTTGTAAAGCTGTCGTTTGTGTGTGCTACGTTCATCGTTTCGAGAGTCTATCATTCTTGAATGTCATTAAGGTGCCCTCGCTGGCCATTTCGATGCGATAAAACAACTGCTTTGGTTAGCAACAAATACTATTGGCCAAAACTTCTCAAAGATGTTACTAAAGTCTTAAAACAAGTAGGGTTTGCCAAGTCGCTAAAATGCACAATACGAACCAAGGACTATATACGCCCTTGCCAACACCTAATGGCCCTTGGGAGGACGTTAGTCTCGACTTTGTCTTGGGTTTACCTCTTACCCAGCGGAAGAAGGATTCGATCATGGTTGTTGATGATCGCCTCGTTTGATGCCTCACAGCGTTTATATTTCTCAAAAATTATCATTACTTCGGATAGCGATGTTAAGTTCATCGGTCATTTTTGGCAGACATTGTGGAAACACATGGGCGCGAAATTGCAATTTAGTAGTTCGCATCACCCGCAAACCGACAGACAGACTGAGGTCTGGAAATCTGTTGCGAAGTCTCCTCGGCGATAATCCAAAGCAGTGGGATCTCGTGTTGTCTCAGGCCAAGTTTGCTTATAATCGGTCTACTCATAGTTCAACATGTCGGAGTCCCTTCCTTGTTGTTTATGGTCGGAATCTGTTTACACCTCTGGCCCTGGCTCGTTTCCCGCACATGAGCACTTTAGTGCTGAAGGAGATGAACGTACTGCTCAAATTAAAATCCTGCATGAGCAGGTCAGGGAACAAATTGTTAAACACAATCTTGTGTATCAAGTCTGCGCCAATAAACATCAGAAAAAAGTTGTTTTTCTAGAAGGTGATCTCGTTTGGATTTATTTACGACATGAACGGTTTCCGCATGGCTGTTTTGTCAAGTTACACCCAAGAGCCAATGGTCCGTTTTGTGTGCTCCAACGTATCAATGACAATGCTTACAAAATTGATCTCCCGGGTCATTATCATGTTTCCGCTGCCTTCAACGTTACCGACTTAGCTCCCTATACGTCGCATGATTCTTTTCAAGGTGGCTCGAGGGCGACTCCTTTTTTAGAGGTGGAGGATGATACGGATTCGGACCCGCCCGAACCTGATCCGCGTATAGACACCCTAAGAAGATTAATGGAGAACCGACATGTGGCTAATCGAGACTGGTCCAATCCAGCTGTCCCTTATTATTATTATTATTTAAATTTGAATTCTTAGTTATCCATTTAAAGGACTTTATCTTGAGAAATATAACGGTTCCTGTTTAAGAATAAATCCAAGGTTGGATCGTTAAGTTTGATTTAATAAAAGTTTATATATTCTTTGAGAAACCATATTATCGTCAGGTTCTGAGCTAGGGTTCTAGCTCTCCGCTTGTACGAATCCGTATCACTTTCAATTTTGAAACGTGAATGACAACGAGTATTCAAAGGTTCTGTTATGAATGAAACCTATTTTTTTTACCGAACCACAAATATAATTTGAATTTAATCTTTGATTAAACAATTACTCCTGTTGTAAATGGGTTAACCTTAAGAGTGATTAATGTATCGACCTATTTGGAATCATAGCACGTTATCCTATCATTATTTCTAATTAATTTTTTTAAATTGTTGGATGATTGCCCCTTTTGTTCACGATCTTCATGTGTATATGGAACTTTGTCTATAACAACAATAATTAAAGAAAATTACTAAGAGAACATTTGCTTATCACTTTTGGATATATATTAGCAACCTATCCAAAACAAAATCTTTAATAGACCTTTTAACTATACCCACCCATGTACCTTTCATTGAGTATCAAACAAAAGATATGGCTCGATTTTGGCCCCCTCTTAAAACGTGATAATTAATTATACACAAAAATTGTATTTTTTTTTTGAACGGCAAATTTGGATCACTGACTGACAGGGACATTACACCACCCACCCGATCATCTCCAATCTCCATCAAGAGGAAACTCACCACTGGTGAGAAAACTCCCTGGCCCAGCTTGTAACTCCATTTTTTAATTATTTTTGTTACAAATAGGACTTGAACCCAAAACCCTAAGATTAGAGGTCATACACCTTTGCCACTATGCTAATTAAGCTAGTGAGTGTACAAAAATTGTATTAACTCATTCGTTTTAAAAGAGATGTTAGAATTTATAAGATTTGACTTCTAACGACTGGTGCGTTGTATTCATCCTATAAAAATATTCACGTTGATAATTCAAAACTTTATAAAACATTGAATTTATTGATTTTAAGAAAAAAGCAATAAAAACTAAAAAAAATTAAAAGATTGAGTCACTAGACATTAATATTTATACAACTTTATAAAACATTGTATTTTAATGGTTTTAAGAAAAAAGCAATAATAAATAAAAAAATTTAAAGATTGAGTCACTGGACATCAATGAAACTTATGCCCAAACATTAATGAAAAAACACGTCAATTGTGAATAAAATTAAACCCAAACGTTAATGAAAAACATATTCAAAGACTTGTACATTTGTGTTTTGATGTCTTGCAGATTATCACCATTGAATTTTTAATAGAATTTATACCCAAATGTTAATGAAAAACCACATTCTAAGTTACATTTAGAATTTTTTAGAACACCACATTTTAAACTTTACAAGAAAAAATCAAAATAAAATAAAAGGTGAGACAGATTAGGCTAAAAAGAACAAAAAGTAAAAATGGATAAATATTTTAATTTTTATTGATAAGTGAGTCACTGAAAGTTGAGAAGGATATGTTGCATCTTTATGACATAAAATATTGTAATTTTAATAAACTTATAATCTTAAAAATGATTTTTTATTGGACCGACATCCACAAATGATATATATCAAAATCAAAATTGTTGAAAAGTAAATATAACAACAAAAATATCCGCATAAAAATACTTTATAATTACGAAAAAAATTTTGAATTTTGTATATTGACAAAGATAACATGGCGTAGGAAGGAACCAAGAAGAATATGCAAATGCCAATAATTGAACATGTGTCAGCGTCAACCGGCCGGACCGGTTTTATATATCAAACAATTTAAACCCGGCCTGATTTTGTCTTTCCATATACGATTACTGGGTCCCACCACACTCTCTCTCATCCTAACTTCCACCACAACCAGCTCCTCCGTCAACCGTTTTAACTCTACCACCATTACGAAATTACAACTATGCCCTCCAACAACCTTTACGCACCACTCCTTTCTCGTAACCACCGTCAACCCCTCCCCCTCCGCCACCGCCACCACCGTCTCCATTATTTCCTCCGGCGTCGCCGTCGATAGAAACCGTTCTCCGTCCTCCACTTCATCGAACAATCCGGAGAGTTTGTAGCCGGAGGAGAACGAGATTATATCAAAAGCGTTCATCATTTTCAGATTATCGCCGCCGGAAGACGATCCACTGGAAGATGATCCGCCGGAATCGTCTTCTTCGTCGTCTTCGTCCTTCAATTCGAGGTAATCGTGATGGAATTTCACGTCTTTGTAACCGATTTTAAACCACGGATCGTTGACGATTTCATCGACGGTGATTCTAGTTTGAGGATTCGTATCGAGGAGACGAGATAAAAGCCGTTTCAGATCCGGCGAGGTCCACCGTGGAACGCGAAATTCGCCGTTGCATATTTTCTTATACATCACCATCAGATTCGGATCGTTGAACGGAAGATAACCGGAATTCAGGACGAATAAAATGATGCCGCATGACCAGATATCCACTTTCGCTCCGTCGTAGCCCTTTTTTAGCAAAATCTCCGGCGCCACGTAAGCAGGCGTCCCACAGAGCGTATGGAGGAGTCCGTCGGGTCGGATCTGCTCCGTCAGAGCTGATAATCCGAAATCGGTGACTTTCAGGTTCCAATTCTCGTCCAAAAGGAGGTTTTCCGGCTTCAAATCGCGGTGGTAGACGCCGCGCGAGTGGCAGTAACCGATGGCGGAGATCAATTGCTGAAAATACCTACGGCTGAGATCTTCGCTGAAACGTGATTTAGCTACTTTAGCAAATAACTCGCCACCTTTAGCGAACTCCAAAACGAAATATATCTTCTTCTTGTTGGCGAGAACTTCGAGGAGGCGCACGATATTCGGATGGCGTAGGCGGCGCATGATAGAGATCTCCCGCTTAACGTTCGCCGCAAGCCCTCCTTTGAGGATCCTCTGTTTGCTGATGGCTTTAATCGCAACGCTTTGCTCCGTGTGCACATCACGCGCATGGTAGACTTTAGCGAAGGCACCATAGCCGAGGAGCCGACCAACCTCGTATTTTCCGAACAGGGTTTTCTCCGGCGGAGAAGCCGTATCTTCGCCGGCGAGTTCTAATGCCGGCATCACCTCAAACTAATCATGAAAAACTAATTTTTCACGTTTTCTGATTGCTTGGATGAGAACTCTGGATAATGGTTTTTGGCAAGAGTTTTGGATCTAGAAGAAAGGTGCTGTGGATCAAGAGAGAGAGATAAATTATTTATATAATGAAGTAAAGATGCTTGGATGTTGAGAGTTTGGTATTTATTGGGATTCTTTTGAACGGGAAAGTATAGATAACTTATCAACATGATGTCAATCTTATTTTATTTTGTATCGATTTTTGCTTTCACCTTTTTGTTAAGTCCAAATACACGCACTAATTTGGATTAGAAATAATGCTCTAACTATTTATACTCTTATTTCATCTTTATATTGTATATATTTGTATTTATACTTTTATTTCATCTTTATATTTTAACATGGATCATATATATATAACATCATTAAATCTCACAAATCTTCAAAAAACTATACAACCCGCATATAAAATGCATACGAGTCGTATTATAAAAGTTATAAGAGCCAGATATGAACAATATACTGCTATCATAGATACAAAAGGATAAAAAAAGCTTATACGTGCCAGTTATGTTAGTAATTATATACGGGCCGGATAAAAAAAGCTTATACGTGCCAGTTAAGTCGTATATTAGTCAATGGGAGTACAAATTTTAAAAATTGGGATTACAAATAGTTATATCCTTAGAATAAACACAATAAAATTAATTAATTATTTAGCATTATTAGCGGCAAGGTATGGAAAAAGTGGTATCACGTAAGATATTATGTAGACAATTCAATGCTCGTGATAACTTAGAGCTGTAAACGAACCGAAATTTCAGCGAAATGCTCGTGAACCATTCGGGCGGGAACGTTCGGTAAGTGTGTTCGTGAACGTTCGTTCGTTCAATTGTGTTCATGAACGTTCGGTAAGTGTGTTCGTGAACGTCCGTTTGTGTACGTTCGTTTGTGTACGCAATGGCGGACTGAGGTAATGGAGTATGGGTTCACCCAACACCCATGAATTTTTTCCGTGGTGTGTTAAATTTCCGATATTTTACAAACCGAACCTCAAGAAATTATGTCACCGAACCCCATAAAACCTTTAAACCGACCCTTAACTTAATGAAAAAAAAATTATGTTTTAATTTTTTTTTCAAATCACTAATAATTAATAAACTAAAAAAACTATAAAAAAAGACAAAATAATCTACTAATAATTAATATTAAGCCCAAATAAACAAAAAATAATGGGTAAGCCCAAGAATTAACTCATTAGTCATTAAGCCAAAATACAACAAAAAAGTTAGGGAATTGGATTCTTCCGTTCTTGTACGTACGTAATGAGCAGGAGAAATTGGGGGGGGGGGGGGGGGACTGTGGAATTCTGATCGCCAGTTGTCCAGTTCGCCACTGTGCACAAAAGATCGCCAGTAGGCGGAGGCGCTCTCGCCGGAATCGGAGGACGGCCTTGCTGCTGCTTGAATCGGACTACGTCACTGTTCGCCATCTCGCCTGTTCGGACTTTTGGGTTAGTCGGAATCACCAGAATTTGCTGCTGCTGGAATCGGACTAACTCCGAACTAGGTTAGCCGGAATCACTGTTAGGATTTTGGTGCTAGAATCGGAACTCAAAACTCGGTTAGCCACTGCCACTGTTATGTTCATCTAATTTTTTGACAAATTGTTAGCTTCCTATGTGATTTTTGAACAAAGTTTTGAACATATTGTGATTGTTTTGAACATTGGGCTTGATTTTGTGTAATTGTGTGTAAATTCTATGTGATTTTTTAACAAAGTTTTGAATATTTTGTGATTGTTTCGAACAAAGTTTGAACATATTGTTAGCCACTGTTTTTTATATACTTATTGACTTTGTGTAATTATGTGTTTGATAAGAGTTTTTATATTTTTCTCTTGTTTTGTGATTTTGTTATCAAATGCCGATTGACCCGTCACCGACCCGACCTGACCCGAACCGAATCGGTCTAAAAAAATATTTGTATATAGGGTGGACGATCAAAAAAACAAAAAAAATAAAATAAAATTGTATACAGGGTGGACGATCAATGAAAATTTATACACCGAAAATTTCTAAACTCCATAAAAAATATTCATGGGTTCGTCACTGTGTGTACGTTCGTTTGTGTTTGTCCGTATTGTTCATTTGTGTTTGTTTGTTAACATTATTACTTTTAATAATATTTTTTTAAAATATTTATAATTTACATTACACTTAATAACATACAGCTCCAATCCTCCAATCTCCTTTTATATATTCTCTAATTTCCTTTTAGTTTTAAAAATATTTATGATCATCGCATATCTCTAATTTCCTTTTAGTAAATTAGGGTTCAATTCAACTTGCATATATGTGTTTGTTTGTTTGGTTCATTTATGTTTGTTTGGTTCGTTTGTGTCTGTGTTTGGTTTGGTTCGTCCGGTTTGTTCGGTTCGTTAGGTATTTTTTGACCAGAAATTTAAAAAATTAACAAACAAACACGAACAAAACTCTTTAGTTAACAAACGGACACATACGAAATATCTTGTTCGGTTATTTGTTCGTGTTCGTTTGATTATCCGATAACATGCTAACAAACAAACACAAACATGTATTGTTCGTGTTCGTTCGGTTCGTTTACGGCCTTACTTGATGTGGTGAATAGCAGCAGATAACCTCTTTATGTGATCTCTCCATCTCTCTTCTTCATTTTCTATTTTATTTTCCCCTCTTTTTCTTAGTTTTTAATTTTATATTACTAAAAAAATATAGAGATATGTGTTATAGGTATTACGGACTTAAAAAATAAAACTGAACGATAATAATGTGATGTTGAGTTGGCAATTTAACGTGGGATTGAAAAAATATGGTTAAAATATTATGACTTATGATGACAAATATGTGTCCTGTGTTAGTGATAGCGTATATTTAATTAAGAAAGTAAGATATGTTGTAATTATATGATTAGAGAAATTAAGGCACAACCTCCATAACTAGGGCTGTTAACGAACCGAACGAACACGAACAAGACATGTTTGTGTTTGTTTGTTAACATGTTATCGGACAACCGAACGAACACGAACAAATAGCCGAACAATATTTTTTGTTTGTGTCCGTTTGTTAACCAGAGAGCTTTGTTTGTGTTTGTTTGTGTTTGTTTGTTAATTTTTTATTACTTTTCTATACAAATGAACCAAACAAACCAAACGAACCGAACCAAACAAACCAAACAAACAAACACTCATTCTTACATATTTTTAGCAAAATAAAACAGGATGAGTGATCAAACTTTAGAAACAAAAGACTAGAAACAACAATCTAAATCCAAAATACATATTTAAGCCAAACAACTTCTCAAAAAGTCATCATCTCCCACACTTCCCATCCTGAAATTAAAGAAAGAGTCATCAAACTTAATAAACAAAAAATTAATCTACTAAGGCGTCTTGCAAAATTAAAACAGGAAGAGATTATTTACCTTAAAGGATCAACCAAATTAGTTATCATTCTTCAAGAAAGTTCAACACATCCTTTTCCTATAATTTTTAAACAAAATTAGTTAACACAATAAGAAAACAACTATTAAAGTCAAAAACAAAATAAATTACCTTCTTGGAGGCGTTGGTGGAATGGTGGAGAATTAAACCCTAATTTAGTGGAGATGTGATTGTGAATCTGCGATGGTAGATGTGAGGATTATTAGTAATATTTTTTTTTTGAAACGATAGGATTATTAGTCTTTACTATTTAGGAAGATTAATAATTAAAATTATTATTAAAAAATATTATTGAAGGTAGCAATATTACAAACAAACAAACAAAAACGGATAATACAAACAAACACAAACAAACGTATACAAACGAACGTTCACGAACACACTTACCGAACGTTCACGAACACATTTGAACGAACGTGGACCTTTTTCGTTTTCGTTTGTTAAGCTAGACGGACAAGATTTTTTGTTTGTGTTTGTCCATTTAGTAAACGAACGAACACAAACGAACTCCCGCCCAAATGATTTCACGAACATTTCATGAAATTTCAGTTTATTTACATCCCTATCCATAACATCACCATTTAGCACCCATCACAACACTGATCACGCCCGAGGGCGGTGTATACAATCTTGTGATTCCATCAAAATAATTTACATACGGTAAAAATGTGTTTAGTATTAATGTTTAGAATTAAAATAGTTTGAACGAAAAATATCTTATCAAAAGGTGTTATTTCTTTTACGTAAGGAAACGCGCTAGCGTCTCAACTGACTATTTCATGGCTTCAACGACATGTCTTGTTATTCCACTAGAAGAACAACTTTTTCCTAATTCATTTACATCTCAAACTAGCTTTTATTAGGTAGGCTGTAGTTGCCTAGGATCCGTATAAGACGAGGTAAAATTTGTTAAAAATTATATAATTTTTTTTTATTAGATGTAAACACATATAATAATTATATATGTGTTATATAATTAATTATTTTCGGGTTTGGATTCTATTTTGTGAGAGTACCAGAACGAACTAAACATTGCCTAAAATAGAACTAAGATGAATGAGAAGTTGAAGCTTAAAGTTGAGTGAAAAATGAATAAAGATGGATTTATATGAATAGAATCATCGAAAACTCATCCCACATTGATGGGTGAACAAACCTTTGAGTGGTTTATAAGGAGGATAACTCGTTCAAGATTGTTTCCGTTAATTGGAGATATCCTAAGGACCCCAAGGGGAGCACATCCTACTCACATATGCACGCGTGCGCGTGGCATGGACAAAGGGCGCAATGTGACGCTTTGATGACATATTGCACTTTGTATCAGAGCCGCCTTCGTATTTTTGACTTGGCGCGACGGATCAAGTCAGGTTTTTGGCACAAATCAACGTGCACGTGGAAATGTGGCGCGTCAAGAGTTGTAGCCTGCGCAAACTCGGTTTTTCATGCGCGTCTCCAAAGTGTGACGTGGTGCAACACGCGTGGAGCTGGGTCGGCGCAAGGTCAGATGCGTGAAGCGGTGAAACACGCGGAAACACGTCAACTTTGATCCACAGTAGTGGTGCAGAACCGGGATAACTCCTTGAAGATTGTTTCATTTAGTAGGAGACATCCATGGACCCCAAGGAGTGTGTAGCACCCCCAACCCGCACTCATGCGCGTGTGACGTGAGCGATGTGCGTAATGTGGTGCTTTTAGGGTGCACTTTGCACTTTGTATCAGCGCCGCCTTTGAATTTATGACTTGGCATAGCAATTTAAGTCAGGTTGTTGGCACAAACTCCATGTGCGCATTGTAACACCCCAAAATCTAAAGGTAATAAATATATATGTTTTTATATATTTTTATGTGAAAATATGTGTCGTATATGTGTTTATGTGATTAACATGTTAAAATGTTAAGAAATGCGTATTTAAAGTTATAACAATAAACTATGCATAAGGTAAATCGGGTTAGATTATTTAATAAATATATATATATATATATATATATATATATATATGTTTATATGTTATATGAATGATTAGTCACCATGCTAGGTGTCAATTCTCATGATTAGTCACCATGCTAGGTGTCAATTCTCATGCTTAGTCACTAGGACACTTGTAAGAAGCATGTGAGACACTCTTGGCTATAAATAGACCATGGATCCATCCATTTTTCTTGCTAATTCACCTAAAATCAACCTAAAACCTCTAAGAAACCTCAAGAACACCAAGAACACTCTAGCTTGCATTTTTGAAGATTCAAAGGGAGTTAGGAGCCCATCTTCTGGAATAGATCAAATTAAGGTATGTTTAACATAATCCTTCAATTAGTTGCATGATTCATAACACTTAGATATGCCTTTTAAGAATAATGCAATATTAAGGTTCTTGAACATGTTTTGTTGAGATTGGGAGTTCTAGTGGGAATCATGGGTTGAAATTTGGTATGAAGCCTTAGAATAACATGTTTTAAGAAATCCTTAAGTTAATTTCATGTTTAAAGAAGGGTTGGTATGGTTTCACCATGTTGGTTTATCAAGAACAAGTAAACCAAAAACAAGAACATAAACATTGGTGTTTTGATCATAGTAATTCCGCCTCCTGGTCGTGATAACGCCTATACGGTCGGTCATGATCATCACCAAACTAAAACACAAATATGGGTGATATCTCATAGTAATCCCGCCTCCTGGTCGTGATAACGCCTATACGGTCGGTCATGAGAATCACTCATCAAGGACATAAAGGCTTGGGCAAGGGTAATAATATTCAACAAAAGAACATGATTATATATATGTACCAAGCATATATAAGTTAAAACATGGGTTTTGATAAATTATTGAATGTACCGAGTTACTCGGATATCTAGAAGTTGGTGCGGACTGGAAGGGTGGCGCCTGTACACTGGGGTTTCTGGCATAGTGGCGTTGTCGCATAAATTCCAACTGGGACATGGCATACGCTTCACTGGGCGATCCCGGAGTGAGCGTTTACTTATAGGAATGCACCTCTTCATAAGTATCACTAAAAGAATACTTTTCCCATAAGGGGAAAAACGGTTATTTAGACAAATGGATGTTAAACCAACAAGGGATTGGGTTTAGGATAAGGGGTTAGCCTTAATGACCGCTTGTAACCTCTAGGATGTCTTTCTAGGGACATCACGTTAAAGCAAGTTAGATTCACGAAGGAATAAGCCAAGTAACTACTTCGCAACCTAAGGTGAGTTCTATGAGCCCTGTTTTATATTGCTTAAATGCTTTAAACTGTTTTGGGCTGATATACATAACGTCTTGTGTAAATACTTTCTACTGTTTATAAAGTATTGATATATGTGAAATGTTTACGATGTTACTTGCCTTTAGTGATTAAGTAATGAAAGGATTAGTGGAAAGTAGGATTACTAGGAAGATGTTTTAAATCAGATGATTAGACGTCTTTAAGAGTAGTAATCCACCAGGGAAAGTAAGATGTCCATTAACAGGGTTCTATTTAGCTAAGTAGAACATGTTAAGGATGGTAATCAGTAAGGTCACAAGGGTTGTCAAGTATTAAGTGGGGGCTTCTGAAATAGGGAGTTTTATAGTGTTTTTCCTGAAGTGTCGGCAAAGCAGGAATGAAAGACCACTGTCATGTGAGGATCAAACAACACTATTCCCCGAGATGGTACTTGAGACGAGAAGTGACAAAAAGATACATTAGGACAGGTTCTTAATGTGAGGCGAAGATGATAAGGTTATAGAAGGTTATTCTATTCACGAGGTTTATAGAATGATAGAGTAGATGTAATCTACTAAATATATGGATGATTATGTGTAAACCTATGATACTTTATGCTTAATTGTCTGTTTGCAGAAATGGTTTGATTGACCCAAATAGTATGTGTTCGAAAGGTAAAGTTTTCCAAAAACTTAGAACTCACCAGCGTAAGCTGACTTGTTAAGTTATGTATGTCAGATGAGGCTGGACCATCGGATCGAAAAGGGAAAGCTGAGATGTGAGTAGGAACTAGGGGGCGTACACTATCAAGACAATGTCAAGCTATCAAGAGAAGACATTTTCAAAGACTGGCATGGAGATACTTATTTCTCTTTTGTATTTGTCTCTCTTACTATGTAATGCTTGGCATATGAATAAAAGTTTTTATTTCCGCTGCTTTAGTTATCTCTGTTGTACCTTGTGTTCATGAGTAAATCCGATGCGTGACCGCTCCTAGGGCCAAGTCTGGGAGTGGGCGTCACAAGTTGGTATCAGAGCCTTGGTTTAAGAGATTTAGATACTATTGCGGTGTCTAGACTTAAACTAGGACTCTGGGAAGGCCAAGTAAGATGAGACAAATGCCAGTATTGATAGTTATGCCCATAGGTAGAACGTTGCATTAGGAACATAATAGACGGGATTTAGAGTATATGGGTATGGGAAATACCCAATTGCAATTAGCTACTGCAATTTGGTATTAACTATATAAGTATATCTTAAATACTGGTTATTATGAGGCCAAGTGCGAGATAATTAATTTGATGATAGGATACGTTATCAATGGAAGTAGGAACTTAGGATGGGGACACTAAGAATGCATGTGGATTGGTGTAGCTAAGTTTTGAAGACATCATATATAAATAAACGTATTGACGTCTGCGCTTATCTGTCTATCATGTATTCAAAACTTGGAAACTCTACATCACATAAATTCTAAAATGTCACTCATCTTAATGTAGGAAATGGCTAGAGGAAGTCATAGCAATGACGGTAGAATAGTTAGAAGAACCACTCGTGCAAATCCCGAGCCTGAGAGTAACGGTGGAGCTAGTACGTTTACTAGTGAGCAAGTAGCAGCTATTGTCGCTCAAGCAATAGCTCAGCTCCAAGGAGGCGCCGGTAGAGCCAACGGAGCTGGAGGAGGAGGAAACAACAACGGGAATATTGGCGGAGGAGACAACCCCAGAGATAGGAGGGAAGAACAAGGAAGTCAAGGTTGTTCTTTCAAATCATTCAGCGGATGTAGACCCCCAACCTTCGAAGGGAAGAGAGATGCGGTTACAACCGTACGATGGATACGGGAAATGGAAGCAACAATCGACATTAGCGAGTGTCGAGAGGACCAAGTGGTAAAGTATGTATCACACTTCTTCGTGGGAGACGCATTATTTTGGTGGGACTCCGTTAAGCAGTCCCGAGGAAGTGAAGCCATTACCGCTATGAGATGGAACGATCTAAAGGAGATCGTGATGAGCAAGTTTTGCCCAAGGCATGAGCTAGATAAGATTGAGATGAACTTTCTTAGGTTAGAGGCGGGCAACATGACTCATCAAGAGTTTACTAGCAAATTCGACCAGATGGCGAGATTGGTGCCAAGGCTGGTTACCCCCGAGGAAGAAAAGATAAAGAGGTATGTCCAGGCCCTTCCACCAGAGGTAAGGAAGATTGTGAAGCCTCACGCTCCTAAGACCTACCAGGAAGCTATCAACCTCAGTGCTACTCTTTATGAGGAAGAGTATGGAGATGAAGGTAGACCAGGGGAGCAAAAGAGGAAGTGGTCTGAGGAAGGTTCGAAAAAAAGAAATAGCAGCCACTTCAAGAAGTCAAAGAATTGTTCGAAGGGCAGCAAGTCTTTATGCCCCATGTGTAACAAAACCCACTCTGGAGAATGCAGGTCAGGTTCAACTGGTTGCTATAAGTGTGGGAAGGAAGGTCACTATGCTAACCGTTGCCCTGACCAGAGGAAGTGTTTTGAGTGTGGAAGCCCCGATCATATCAGGACAAACTGCCCCAAGTTGGTGAAGAATTCAGAACCACCAAAGGCGAAAGAGGCTCCAAAGGCGAAGGGTAGAGCTTATACCCTGACTACCACCGAAGCCAAGATAACACCCGATGTAGTTTCAGGTACGTTTCTCGTTAATAATGTGCCTGCTTCTGTGTTATTTGACTCTGGTGCTAGTAGGAGTTTTGTTTCGCATGAATTCTGTGAGTTATTTGATCGACCAACTGTTAAGGCTAATAGACCATTCGAGGTCGAGATTGCCTCAGGGAAAAGTATTAGGATTACTGAGGTAGTAGATAACTGCCTAATAGAGTTAGAAGGGTACAAACTACCTATTAAGTTATTCCCTATGGCGTTAGGAGGTTTCGATGTTGTGTTAGGAATGGATTGGCTTGCAGAGAACGATGCACAAATTATCTGTAACCAAAAGAAGGTTCAACTTCGAACGCCAACTGGGCAATTCATATCCATTTATGGGGATCGTGATAGCTCAGCAGTAGAGATCATTTCAATGATCAAGGCGCAGAAGTTCATAAGACGAGGATGCAAGGCGTACCTTGCTTATGCTATCGATTCGAGGGTGAAGACTAAGGAGCTAAAAGATGTGCCGGTAGTATGCCAATTTCCAGACGTGTTTCCAGAAGAACTACCTGGCATCCCTCCCGATCGAGAGATAAAGTTTAGGATCGACTTAGTGCCAGGAGCCCAACCCGTAGCGAAGTCACCTTATAGGTTAGCTCCATCAGAGATGAAAGAGTTGATGTCACAATTAGAAGACTTGCTTGACAAAGGGTTTATAAGGCCAAGCATCTCACCGTGGGGTGCTCCAGTGCTTTTTGTCAAAAAGAAGGATGGAAGTATGAGAATGTGCATCGATTATAGGGGTCTAAATAAGCTGACTATTAAGAATAGATATCCTTTGCCTAGGATCGACGATTTATTCGACCAGCTACAAGGAGCGAGTTGGTTCTCTAAGATAGATCTAAGGTCGGGTTATCATCAGCTCAAGATTAGAGACGAAGATATTGAGAAGACAGCTTTTCGCACGCGTTATGGTCATTATGAATTTTTGGTTATGTCATTTGGATTGACTAATGCCCCTGCAGCTTTCATGGACCTCATGAATAGGGTATGTCGACCCATGTTGGACCGATTCGTGATCGTGTTCATAGATGACATTTTAATTTATTCCAGGAACGAACAGGATCACGCGATGCATTTAAAGGAGGTGCTAGAGACCTTAAGGAAGGAAAAGCTATATGCCAAGTTTTCGAAATGTGCATTTTGGCTTAAGGAAGTCCAATTCCTCGGTCATGTGATAAACGCGGATGGCATTCTTGTAGATCCAGCAAAGATCGAGACGGTAATGAGTTGGAAGCCACCTAAGACGCCTTCAGAGATTCGTAGTTTCTTAGGACTTGCCGGCTATTATCGTAGGTTTATTCAAGACTTTGCAAGGATTGCAACGCCACTGACTAAGCTAACCAAGAAGGACACTAAGTTCTTATGGGGACCTAGTCAGCAGAGTGCGTTTGAGGAGTTAAAAGCCAGATTGACTCAGGCACCGGTGTTATCCTTACCGGATGGGTCTGATGATTTAGTAGTGTACTCTGATGCTTCTTATCAAGGATTAGGTTGTGTTTTGATGCAGCGGGGCAAGGTCATTGCATACGCATCAAGGCAACTAAAACCTCATGAGACAAACTATCCAACTCACGACTTAGAATTGGCGGCCGTTGTGTTTGCACTCAAGATATGGAGGCATTATTTGTACGGGGTAAAGTGTACCATCTACACTGATCATAAGAGTTTAAGGTACTTCTTCGAGCAAAAGGATCTTAATATGAGGCAGCGTAGATGGTTAGAGTTGATCAAGGATTACGACTGTGAGATTATGTATCACCCAGGTAAGGCCAACGTAGTGGCCGATGCTTTGAGTAGAAAGGAGGATCATCCTCCAATCAGGGTGAAGTCATATAAGTTAGTCGTTACTCCTGATTTTCTGGTCCAACTTCGAAGAGATCAGTACGAGGCGTTGAAGGATGAGAACGTCAAGAAGGAAAGGATGGTAGGACAAGTTGGAAGCTTAGTAGAAAACGAGTTTGGAGTTAAGACTAGGTACGGTCGAATGTGGGTACCGCTTTTAGGTGAGATTCGCGGTAAGATCTTAGATGAAGCTCATAAGTCACGCTATTCAATTCATCCTGGTGCGACCAAGATGTACCAAGACTTAAAACGAGACTATTGGTGGCCGGGTATGAAGTTTAATGTCATGCAATATGTGAATAGGTGTTTGACTTGCGCAAAGGTTAAAGCTGAGCATCAAAAGCCTTATGGAAAGCTTCAACCTTTGAAGATTCCCGAATGGAAGTGGGAACATATCACGATGGACTTCATAACCAAGCTACCCAAAACAGCTAAAGGTTATGACACCATCTGGGTGATAGTGGACAGGCTAACAAAGAGTGCTCGTTTCTTACCTATAAAAGAAACACATTCTTCTGAAGAGTTAGCTACGTTGTTCACAAAGGAGATTATTGCTCAACACGGAGTGCCGGTAACTATTGTTTCTGATAGGGATACGCGGTTCACCTCGCGGTTTTGGAAGAAGTTCCATGAACAAATGGGGTCAAGATTGCATATTAGCACAGCATATCATCCTCAGACGGATGGACAGAGTGAGAGAACGATTCAAACTCTGGAAGATATGTTGCGTGCCTGCATTATTGACTTTGGAGGAAGTTGGGATAGTCACCTACACCTGGCGGAGTTCTCATACAACAACAGTTATCATGCTAGCATAGGTATGCCACCTTTCGAAATGTTGTATGGTAGGAGGTGTAGAACTCCAGTGTGTTGGGGTGAAGTAGGACAACGAGAACTAGGAAGCAAAGATGAGGTTCAAAATATGGCTCGAAACCTTGATGCAATCAAGGCACGACTAAAGGCTGCTCAGGATCGACAAAAGTCTTATGCAGATAAGAGAAGGAGGCCGATAGAGTTCCAAGTAGGAGACTTCGTGTTATTAAAAGTATCCCCTTGGAAGAATATTATTCGCTTTCGCAAGAGGGGTAAGTTAGGCCCGAGGTTCGTAGGACCTTTTCGAATTTCAGAACGTGTAGGAGAAGTTGCTTATCGACTAGATCTACCTGAGGAAATGTCTGGAATTCACCCAACATTCCATGTATCACATTTGAGGAAGTGTGTGGTGGATGAGTCGCAAATAATACCCTTAGATGAGATTGAAATCGATGACACATTATCACTTGTAGAAAGGCCCGTTGCAATTATAGATCGATATGAGAAAAGGCTTAGGAATAAGACCATTCCAATGATTAGGGTGCAATGGATGCACAAGAAGGGTTCTGAGTCTACATGGGAAAGAGAGGACGAGATGCGAAAATCTCATCCTGAGTTGTTTGAAGCCTGAACAGGTTTCGAGGACGAAACCTTGTTTAAGGAGGGGAGAGTTGTAACACCCCAAAATCTAAAGGTAATAAATATATATGTTTTTATATATTTTTATGTGAAAATATGTGTCGTATATGTGTTTATGTGATTAACATGTTAAAATGTTAAGAAATGCGTATTTAAAGTTATAACAATAAACTATGCATAAGGTAAATCGGGTTAGATTATTTATAAATATATATATATATATATATATATATATATATATATGTTTATATGTTATATGAATGATTAGTCACCATGCTAGGTGTCAATTCTCATGATTAGTCACCATGCTAGGTGTCAATTCTCATGCTTAGTCACTAGGACACTTGTAAGAAGCATGTGAGACACTCTTGGCTATAAATAGACCATGGATCCATCCATTTTTCTTGCTAATTCACCTAAAATCAACCTAAAACCTCTAAGAAACCTCAAGAACACCAAGAACACTCTAGCTTGCATTTTTGAAGATTCAAAGGGAGTTAGGAGCCCATCTTCTGGAATAGATCAAATTAAGGTATGTTTAACATAATCCTTCAATTAGTTGCATGATTCATAACACTTAGATATGCCTTTTAAGAATAATGCAATATTAAGGTTCTTGAACATGTTTTGTTGAGATTGGGAGTTCTAGTGGGAATCATGGGTTGAAATTTGGTATGAAGCCTTAGAATAACATGTTTTAAGAAATCCTTAAGTTAATTTCATGTTTAAAGAAGGGTTGGTATGGTTTCACCATGTTGGTTTATCAAGAACAAGTAAACCAAAAACAAGAACATAAACATTGGTGTTTTGATCATAGTAATTCCGCCTCCTGGTCGTGATAACGCCTATACGGTCGGTCATGATCATCACCAAACTAAAACACAAATATGGGTGATATCTCATAGTAATCCCGCCTCCTGGTCGTGATAACGCCTATACGGTCGGTCATGAGAATCACTCATCAAGGACATAAAGGCTTGGGCAAGGGTAATAATATTCAACAAAAGAACATGATTATATATATGTACCAAGCATATATAAGTTAAAACATGGGTTTTGATAAATTATTGAATGTACCGAGTTACTCGGATATCTAGAAGTTGGTGCGGACTGGAAGGGTGGCGCCTGTACACTGGGGTTTCTGGCATAGTGGCGTTGTCGCATAAATTCCAACTGGGACATGGCATACGCTTCACTGGGCGATCCCGGAGTGAGCGTTTACTTATAGGAATGCACCTCTTCATAAGTATCACTAAAAGAATACTTTTCCCATAAGGGGAAAAACGGTTATTTAGACAAATGGATGTTAAACCAACAAGGGATTGGGTTTAGGATAAGGGGTTAGCCTTAATGACCGCTTGTAACCTCTAGGATGTCTTTCTAGGGACATCACGTTAAAGCAAGTTAGATTCACGAAGGAATAAGCCAAGTAACTACTTCGCAACCTAAGGTGAGTTCTATGAGCCCTGTTTTATATTGCTTAAATGCTTTAAACTGTTTTGGGCTGATATACATAACGTCTTGTGTAAATACTTTCTACTGTTTATAAAGTATTGATATATGTGAAATGTTTACGATGTTACTTGCCTTTAGTGATTAAGTAATGAAAGGATTAGTGGAAAGTAGGATTACTAGGAAGATGTTTTAAATCAGATGATTAGACGTCTTTAAGAGTAGTAATCCACCAGGGAAAGTAAGATGTCCATTAACAGGGTTCTATTTAGCTAAGTAGAACATGTTAAGGATGGTAATCAGTAAGGTCACAAGGGTTGTCAAGTATTAAGTGGGGGCTTCTGAAATAGGGAGTTTTATAGTGTTTTTCCTGAAGTGTCGGCAAAGCAGGAATGAAAGACCACTGTCATGTGAGGATCAAACAACACTATTCCCCGAGATGGTACTTGAGACGAGAAGTGACAAAAAGATACATTAGGACAGGTTCTTAATGTGAGGCGGAGATGATAAGGTTATAGAAGGTTATTCTATTCACGAGGTTTATAGAATGATAGAGTAGATGTAATCTACTAAATATATGGATGATTATGTGTAAACCTATGATACTTTATGCTTAATTGTCTGTTTGCAGAAATGGTTTGATTGACCCAAATAGTATGTGTTCGAAAGGTAAAGTTTTCCAAAAACTTAGAACTCACCAGCGTAAGCTGACTTGTTAAGTTATGTATGTCAGATGAGGCTGGACCATCGGATCGAAAAGGGAAAGCTGAGATGTGAGTAGGAACTAGGGGGCGTACACTATCAAGACAATGTCAAGCTATCAAGAGAAGACATTTTCAAAGACTGGCATGGAGATACTTATTTCTCTTTTGTATTTGTCTCTCTTACTATGTAATGCTTGGCATATGAATAAAAGTTTTTATTTCCGCTGCTTTAGTTATCTCTGTTGTACCTTGTGTTCATGAGTAAATCCGATGCGTGACCGCTCCTAGGGCCAAGTCTGGGAGTGGGCGTCACACGCATGGATATGTGGTGCGACACGAGTTGTAGTGGGAACGAACTTGGTTGATGTGCGCATCTCCAAAGTGATGCGTGGCGCAACGCGCAAGTGGAGTTGGGTCGTCGCAAGGTCAGATGCGCAAAGCGGTGACACGCCCGAAAACAAGTCAACTTCGGTCTACAGCGCGGGTGCAGAACCATGATAACTCCTTGAAAATTGTTTTCTATAGTAGGAGACATCCATGGACCCCAAGGGTTGCGCAACACCCTCAACCCACACACGTGCGCGTGTGGCGTGGGCGATGTGCGTAATTTGGTGCTTTGATAACGCACTTTGCTCTTCGCATTAGAGCCACCTTTAAATTTTTGACTTGGCGTGGAGGATCATCTCAGGTTGTTGGCAGAAATTCCACGTGCGCGTGGATATGTGCTGAGGAGTGACGCCATCCACAGAGTGGACTCCTGGTTGCTTAGTACTCGAATGTGAAGAAGATGACTGACGACCACTCGCAAGCTACCAATCATAGTTAGGCAAGCTCCTCTAATAAAGCAGTAGCAACTTCTACGGTTTTCTTCAAGATTTACCCTCTAGCTGAGGAGTCAACATGCATTCGAGTAGATTGCTTCATCCCATTGTAGAAGTGTTGTATTTATAACCATTCATCAAGTATGCAAATTTTTTATCGGTCCCAAGCCTCGTGGAGACTCTCTCTATCCTCTTGTAGGAAGGTCATAATGTTGTTACGCATACGAGCAGTTTTGAAAGGTAGGAAAAATTTAACTAAAAACTTCTCCGCTAGCTGGTCCCACGCGGTGATCGTTCTTGCTGGGAGTGACTTCAGCCATGTTTTGGCATTGTTGGTCAGGGTGAATGGAAATAGACGGAAGCGAACAACATCGGCACTAACCCCGTGGAGTTTGAAGGTGTCGCACATCACAAGGAAAGTATCGAGGTGCGTGTATGGGCACTCATCGCGCGAGGCCATGAAATTATGCGAGGTTCTAGAACATGTGGATTACTCCCAGTTTAATTTTAAATTGCCCAGCCAATTCTGGTCGAGTGATTCATGATTATGTTCAGTTGATCGTCGACTTCGCGTAATCGATGATCGTTCGCGGCGGCAGTAACGTGTCTCTAATACTTCGTAGTAACTGGTTAAATGTACGCTCAGGTTCAGGTAGCGGTTGAACAACGATGGATGACTTAGAACGAGTAGAATAGGAAAGTGGAGTTTTTGGATTTTTTGGTACTTACATTTTTTTTCGGTTTTTCTGAAATTTTGAAGTGCAGAAGTAAATGACAAAGAAATAAAAAGAACATATCCCAATCTAATCTAAGAAACTGACGAATTGCTCTCTAGTAACAGCGCCAAAAACTCTAATGTGCTTGTGCGTCAGATGTAATCCTACAACCTGCAAATAAAAGTTTTAAAAATAACCTAACAATCTACCTAATACACTGATGTGTTCGGAACGGTACCTAAAAATAACTACTTTAACCTGGACCTAGATACACCTAATTTTACCGAAACTAATGAAACTAAACCGAACCTAAGGCAAGTGTACCTATCGGTGATAGTATAGCTACAAAAGACCAGATAACGAACCCTAAGGACACTATGAGACAGACCTACAACTCTATGAAAGGAAATTTTGAGTAGATTGGTTTTGTGAAAAGAGAATATAACTAACTAATCGACTAATCAACCGAAACTGGAAAACTGAAGTTAAAATCAAATGAGTGAAACAGCACCACCTAGGTCTAGACTCCTAATTCATGCTATTGAATTCTATCGGCTACGATAAATATGATGGAACCAGGATCTTATGATACATCCTTTAAGAATCCTATGAGCCCCCGAATTACTCTTCGGGACGTTACTGATAGATTACCTAACGGTTGGAATGAATACACTGGTTCAGTTAGTTCACCTCCCGGTCCTTCCTAATTGATAATTTTAGTGATCGAACGAATGGTTCACCTTTTGAGTTCTTCCCAAACCAATAATTCTAACCACCTTCAAAATACTCTCGAGCACCATAAGATAGCCGAAGCCATCACTAATTCCTACAACTAACACAAGTAACAGCTAAACTAACTATCCTAGGGAATTTCCTTTCGGGACAGTTTTATCCTAAGAAGTTAACCAACCCGACTAATTGGTACCTTTATCACCTTTCGGAATGTCTAAAGATAGCAGCACACAAGAACAGATAAACAATCACTAATTGGCCCTATGATTACGAAATAGTAAATCACATCAAATTGCAAACACACAGTCACACAACTAACTACTCTACACAAAATGGACGACATCCACAAGCAAAGAAAGAATCAATTGCTAATTCTGAACCTAATTTAAGCACACATATGCATCAATTGCAGAAAATTAGTGAACTTTAAAGAAATATCAAATCAATCTTTATACTATCTTAATCCGAAAATAAGTCAATAACATAAACAAGTCATCATTCGACCTAGGCGGCACTAGGTACTTAGCCTAGGACCATAATCCAGTCAAGAACACATAAAAAGTCATAAACTTGACAGAGAAACATGGTTCAAAGTTAAGTACAAAAATAAATTAATGGAGAGATTGAAACCCCACACGCTATGTAGAACCGAATGCTTGATCTCTAGCCTCTTAATCGACCTCCATGTTGTTCCTCCTATTTAAATTTGTCTTCAAAAGCTCCAGAAATCGGCAACAGGTAAAAAAATCCCCAACTTAACCTACACAATCGAATTTAATTAAAAATCAGGGTCTTACGGATTTTTATCCTCTAAGCGTATCGCACGGAGGGATGTTTATAGTAGGAGATACGCGCGCTCCCATGTAACGACAAACTAGTCAGGCATTAACCCGGCTAACTGACTTTGACTTCTCTTCCCCCAAGCATATCGCTTTGGGCTCTTGTTTCAGTAGGCGATACGCCTACTGCCTCTTGTTCAGCACTTACTCATTTTTTCTCCTCTTCAAATCCTCCACTTCTCGTTTGGCCTCGGGAAATTATTGAACACCTATAAAAACACTATAAAAACATAAGAAAGACTCAAATAACCACAATTGACCGAAAACACTTAAAATGACTCAAACTGACATTAAAGCTGACTCAAATTATGTACAATATTCACGGGAAATTAGGATGTGTTTGCAACACATCAAACATCCCTACACTTACTCTTTTTTCGTCCTTGAAAAATACCGCAATGGAATCATAACTAGGGGCAATTTCTAACTTATTAATTTTCAAATTTTATTTTCAATTTAACAATTAGCATAGCTAGCTCGATTATCAGTATTTCGATCTGATTAAACCCAACCACCTACCTTTAGCCCCAAATGCATCAAATGTTATTCATTTATATTATCATACAGCCTAATGGACCCTACTCTTATAAGTCATAACTTTACCCTAATTCTGTATCAAGATATCAAGGCCTAGGTTTAAACCATTTAGGTTCTCCTACCATAGTATTTAAATATATATAGGTCTTAAAAATAATGGAATCAATGATGAATGGATGATGAATTAATTTGAGTAATTTTCAAAATTTAGAGTGTCGACTCTTGGATGCATCCACTAAGTAGTGATCTCAATGGGTATCATGTAAATCTAAACTCAATTACCTAACCTAGAGACGTATCCTTCAAGTCGCTATCCCGAAGGGAAACACATAGGCTTTGTTATCTATTAGCAACTAAGAAGCCCAAAAATGCATTGAAATGGAATATGCAAGCGCCACCAATATCAGATTTACTCTCGTAAAAAGATAGAAGTGTGCTAATATTTAAGAGACATAAACATATAAAAGATACTAAGGTACCTATCTTCTATTTTTGACAGTTATAGTTACATCATTCGAAATAAGGCGGGAACCCACTAAAGCATCCTAATTTTATTCAATTAAAGATTAAATTTTATTCATAATCGACACATAAGGATATTTAAGCTTTTAAGATCGGCTGCGCCTACCAATACATCGAAACTAGCTATAAACAACCACTTATAATAAAAATAAAAATAAGACGCAAGTCTTCCCATCCCCATAATTAAACGACACATTGTCCCTAATGTGTGATGAGAATAAAAATAAAGCACACTAATAATAATAATAATAATAATAATAATAATAATAATAATAATAATAATAATAATAATAATAATAATAATAGAATAAATTGCAAATAACGCAAAAGAAAATAAACAGATAAATCAGAACAAACTCCCCTGAATTGATTTGGATAAATGAAGGCGAATTTGATTCCTAGGTCCTCCATTGAATCTTCATAATTGATGTGTTGCAAACACATCCTGTTTTCTTAAGTCTTTTATTATATAGTTGAGTCAATTTGAGTCGGTTCCTAGTAGTTTTAGTTTGTTTTAGTTAAGTTGTGTCTTTGAGTCAGTTATTTATGTTTTTACAAGTTTTTCAGGTGTTAGTAAATTCCCGAGGCCACGAGAGAAAGCGAGAAGAGAACAAGAAAAGAAAGAGAGAAGTGCTGAACAAGCTGTCCCAGGCGTATCGCCTGGGACCTGATGATTCTTAGGCGATACGCGCGGAAAAGGGAACTCAATGAGGGTCTTAAGTCGGTTTGACCGACTGTTTTGTCGCGACATCAGCTCTAGGCGTATCGCCTAGCCGTAATACACCTCCAAGCGATACGCTTGGAGGTCCAAAACCCGCAGAAAAAGGAAATTTCGTATAAAATCAAGTTTAGGGTTTGTATTCGGCATAACTCGACTTCCAGACGGCAGAGGAGCGAACTAAGGCGATTTTTGGAGAGAGGAGAGAGCTGGGAACAAGGAGAACTATCAAGGAATCAACAATCGATCATCGAATCATCATCAAATC
>JBCNJP010001870.1:0-31000 GCA_039602395.1 Deinandra increscens subsp. villosa | reverse complement strand
AAATATAAGAAGCCTATTCAATTGAAGAAAATTCCTTTAAAGAAGCTTGAGCAAGATTTTATCAAGACTTTGAGGTGCTGGTACTATGATGAGTGTACTGGAGAAGCCGTGATTGTGATTAAAGAAGAAAACAAGGTGGTTAGAATTTTTGATCCAATGTGGTTGATCAATCTGTCAAAAGCCGATATGGAAAAGCTCTATCACAACAACATTTTGTATAAGGCTGAGAATGCTGAGCAAGCCTTGTAGTTTCAACGAGTGATTAGAGTCTGGTTTGCTTCGGGATTCATGCTGGAAATAATCGAAGACAGTATTGGAAGAAGTCAGAGACAAAAGCTTCTAAAGACTAGGATAAGACAAGGGGGAGTTTGTTAGAACATATTATGATGTCTAGTGCTAGGTCTAGGTGTTTTGTCTATTGTATTGATCGTTTTGTATATTCTGTCCCTAGCGTACCAGTGGCGGACCAAGTGGAACGCAACAACGGACGATCTTGTACGCTGGTTAATTGGTACGCCAGGCAGTCTAGTATAAATATGTTTAGCTTGTGTGTTAGAGAGTAGTTGTGAGGGTTTAGTGCTTAACTGTGTGTTTTCTACAGTGTATTACTCTCTGTATTCTCTCTCTCTGTAATCGAGCTTGTGATCAATCAAAGAATCATTATTTACCTCGTGTGTTCCGAATCCGATTACAATCACGCATTAGTAAGATCTGTGTATGTGATTTACAATAATTTTTCCTGTTTTCCCCGTAAATGGCACACTAGGAGCATTTGGATCATATTCCGGACCATACCCTCCCTTAAAGATTTTTTCAATCAGGTCCAGATTAACCATTTTCAAAGGGAATTCACTATCTTTATACATCCGATCAGATCCTTTTAAACGCTAAGTAATCCATTTCACGTTTCTATCAAACATATTTGTTTTCCCTGAATCAACAGATTTTCCTTTGACGTTAGTTTTGTTAACTTGAACTTTTGGTGACTCGGAGCTCGAACCTTTTTCAAAAACTTTAGATTTAGAATTCACAGGCTGTGGTTCATATCCAATACCACCATTTTTAACTTTCTTACCATCAACTGATTTAGATATTGCGATCTGGTTTTGCTCAAATTCACTCAATTTTATGAGTTCTGATTTCATTTGATCAAACTTGTATGTTGAAATAATTTCATCCTGATTTTGTTTAGAATCAATTTTTGAAACCTCAGGTTCAGTATCAGAAATTAAATCATCAACTTTGTCAAAACCTTTGAAGTTGTAAAACAGATCATCAACCTCAGAATCTAGAGCAGATTTTTCAATTGGCTTTGTTTCTGTTGTCTTTAGATGTGATTTATCAGACACTTCCCTCTTAAAAGAGGAGTAATCACATTTTTCAATGGATGGTACATCAGAATATGGGCTATTTGTGATAATCACATAAGCAAGAACCTGGTTAAATTTCATTTCTTCATCCGACAAATGACCTTGATCACAGTTATACAAAAATTTTGTAAACGACAAAGGTACTTTAAAAGTGATAATTTTGTTTGTCAGATCAAGAATTTCAATTTTTAGATCCAAAACATATTTGTGGGTATTAACCAGCTCCTTTTGGGTAGACACAAGCATGTCAGACTGTTAACTGAATTCATATTTTGAATTCATAATTGGTCGTGTAAAGACATTAGTTCTTTGGTAGTGCCCTCCCATCTCTTTTTGTAAATTTCAGTATCTACTTTAGCCATAGATAATTGATCTACCATCTTATTCTTTTCTTCTAAAAGTTCACCATTTTCCTTAGCAAATTGAGTACAAAGATCACAAATAGGAGGATTCGTTACCTTTTAAGTGTCAGTCATTAATGCAACGACTGGGTCTTTCGAATTGTTTCGCTTCATGGCTGCATTTTTCAACTTCAAACTGTTGTTTTCATCAGCTAGCTTCTGAACTTCCTCTTGCAATGCGATGATCTTCTCATTAGCTTCCATAGCACATTTGTGAGCTTTCTCATATTTTTGTTATACTGGATAACTTTTCTTGAACAAATCTTCAAAATCATTAGCAACATCTTGAGCTTCAGCTTTGGCAACTTCACATTCTTTGATTAACGCTTCCTTTTCTTTCATCACAATCTACAATTCCTTCTTTAACAATAAAAGTTCATCAAGATCAGTGTCAGGAACGAAATTTTCCATAAAAGCATGTTGATCGTGAGAAAATACTTGGTTTTCTTCAAACGTTTTTGAAATATCATTAATTTCACTGTCTTTAGATGTTGATTCTGTTAAAGCATCTTCATCATGCACATGATTAACTATCAAAGTAGAAGAATCAGGAAACTGACTACCCCAATTATAAGTTTTATCATTTTGTGAAACTAGGGCTTGGGTGGATTCAGTTTTAGAGGTAGAAGCACTCCCTGAATTTGTTGTAGTAAACTTAGGAGTACCAGATGAATTATTAGTTTTCTGAGTTGACTTCTTGTATTCTTGCTTCTTGGGTTGTGAACATTCTCGTGCAAAATGCCCAAAATTTGAACAATTGTAACACCGCACTTTCGATTTGTCCAACCCAATCCTTCCTCCTGAATTCAAATCCTTCCTTCCTATCTTTTTCAAGAATCTTTTAGCCCTTCTAGCAAGCATAGAAAATTGCCAATTGATGTCCATCAGCTCCAGGTCATTGGGATCTACCTGATCATAGTCTTCCTGAGTAAGTTCAGCATTGCTCACCTTACTAGTAACAACCCCATAGTATGATGACACCAAAGCAGACACCAACGCCATATTATCCTCAATAGTCTTGTCAGAGAGAGTAAGTTTGCTAGCATTGATTATGTTGCTTGAAGGAATTGAGCCATTACACCCTCTCGACTCATAGTTCTCAGAATGTGACATATTTCCACCGTCAGATATGTTGGGTTATATAACTATTATCAAAACACGAGTACGCAGCGGAAAGAATCCTGTGAATTAATCTAACTAACCGGTTTTAGAACGTGTACCTTTTTAGCTCGGCAAGACTTGATCTCTTGGAGGATTTGATACAAATCCCTCTACGATCGCACACACGACACACCAATGCTATGTGCTAGCAACCGATCACGAACTCCTCTTGATGTAGGCTTGGTCGAACCACACAAGAACCGAAACCCCTAGGGTTTTCCTTGTTGCCGAAATCGAGAGAGAATAGAGAGAGATTAGGGTTTTCTTTTATCTGATAAAAGCAGCCACTAAACCTTAAACCCAGAGGGTTTATTTATAGTGTTTGGATACTTGGAGAACAAGATAGGGATAGGCATAGAGCCCTAGTCGAAATCGGCCTAGAGGCTTTATCCATATCCTTCTCTCAATTGTAATCCAAATCCAACTCTCTCTAATTACAACTAACACCCCTGTTAACAATTAACTGTCAGTTTTTAACGAAACCTCGTTAAATGTTCGTGATAAATATTAATTAACCATTAATTAATATTAATACATTTGGTGTCGAGACGTGTGACCCCGTAGGCTTAAATAATATCCGGACATACGCTTACTATTACATGATCATATCCCTACAGCTCCCACTTGAGCTTGCAATAGTAAAGGTAATAACATTGGTTAGCGTCTAGCAACACGTCAATGCTCCCAGAAATATTTAAGTACAGTTTCTCAAAGTGTATTTAAATGGTACAGTCATTTACTATCCCTTTGTTACCGATACCGTGTTAAATATGGATATGGATCAAAGTCATTCCATACTTTAACGATTCTGTTTCTCATTCTCGCAACTAACTTAAGATTACCAAATTGCAAATCGAGACATCTCTAGATTTCATTTGGGCACGGCCATGCAAACATCTTAATTAGTCCAATGAGGGGCCCAGTGGTATCTGCTTCAGCACAAAGCTGAAGGAACAAATCCTCTTGACTACACGTGTCAAGTCACATACTTCACTACACTTACTGAAAATAGCCCTTTTGTACTACCTTATTCAGGATAGTTAGACCTATATCAAGTAGGTGCAATCCATACATGCATGACCTGCTTGTATCTCAAGTCTAAGGATAAATAAAGAAACCATTTACGAATTTCACTTAATGACGCCGATCCATAAAGTGATAATTCGTTAGTGGGTCAGTCCAGTATGCATCCAATGAATACCATGTGAGTTTGGTGGGACCATCCTAACCAATCACTCAGATTTTGTCTTAGTTTAACTATATTCCCATATAGTTAATCGACAATGGACAATTTAGAATACTTGACAAGTACTCAAGGATTAAACATGCAAATATAGGACACAACTTAACCATTAAATGAAATCAAACATATCAAGTACTTTATTTCATTATATAAACAGAAATTGCTTAATGTCCTTTATCCAAATACCGAACATCAGACATACATGATTTAACTAGCTAATTTAAGTCCCATGCCCTCGGCATGCCTTTCAAGCTTCGGCCTCGACAAAGCTTTCGTGAAAGGATCAGCTAAGTTAATATCTGTGTGAACTTTGAGTAATTTGATTTCACCTAGTTCGATCTGCTCACGAACATAGTGATATCTCCTGGCATAGTGTCTGGCGCCCTTCTGAACTCCAGGTTCTTTGGCGATGATCAATGCACCCGAGTTATCGCAGTACATGTCGATCGGCAAGTTACTTGTGGGGACAATGTCTAGCCCACTAATAAACTTCCTTATCCAGACAGCCTCCATTGCAGCTTCCGAAGCAGCAATGTACTCAGACTCTGTTGCAGACATAGCAACTGTGGTTTGTTTCTTGCTTTTCCAATCCACAGCGCCTCCATTCATAACGAAGACGTACCCAGACTGAGACTTCGTGTCATCTCTATCAGTCTGAAATCCAGCATCACAGTATCCGGTCACTTTGAGCTCTTGATCTGGATTTCCCCCATATATCAAAAACAAATCTCTAGTAGCCCGTAGGTACTTGAGAATGGTCTTAACAGCAGTCCAGTGACTTTCACCTGGATTCTGTTGATAACGGCTAACGATATTTTGCGCAAACGCTATATCAGGTCTAGTGCATCTCACCGCATACATTATAGATCCTACAGCAGAAGCATAAGGGACTCTTTGCATACGCTTCACCTCATTAGGTGTAGAAGCACCTTGTTTGACCGACAGACCAAGTCCTTCCTGCATTGGTACTATACCACGCTTGGAATTCTCCATCTTGAATCGCTTCAAGATCTTATCAATATAAGCACTTTGACTTAGTCCAATCAACCGCTTAGTTCTATCTCTATAGATCTTGATTCCAAGAATGAATGCTGCTTCTCCCAAGTCTTTCATGGCAAAACACTTTCCAAGATGGGATTTTACATCTTGCAACATTGGAATGTGTTTTCCTATTATCAATATGTCATCTACATATAAGACAAGGAAAGTAACATTACTCCCACTAGCTTTGCGATATACACATGGCTCATCGGGATTCTGAACGAAACCAAACTTTTTGATTTCTTCATCAAACCATTTATTCCAACTCCTCGATGCTTGCTTTAGTCCATAAATGGACCTTTGAAGCTTGCATACTTGGTTGGGATGTTTTGGATCAATGAACCCTTCAGGTTGATCCATATAGACTTCTTCACCCAAGTAACCATTTAAGAAGGCAGTCTTAACATCCATTTGCCATATCTCAAAGTCATAGTACGCTGCTATGGCTAAGAGAATCCTAATAGCTCTAATGTCTGCTACTGGTGAAAAGGTCTCATCATAGTCAACGCCAAAACGTTGAGTATAACCTTTCGCCACGAGACGAGCTTTATAGGTGTGTACATTTCCATCCATGTCGGTCTTCTTCTTGAAGAGCCATTTGCTCCCAACGGTTCTTGCGTTAGGAGGAAGATCAACCAGGGTCCAAACGTAGTTATCTTGCATGGATTTCATTTCCACATTCGCAGCTTCAAGCCATTTGTCAGATTCCGGATCTGATAATACAGCTTTGAAGTTCGGAGGCTCATTGAGATCTCCTGATACGTTATCCTCGGATTCGACTAGACCAATCCATCTATCCGGATTACGTACGACCCTTTCGGATCTACGAAGTGGAATCGCAACATCATCGACTTGAGGTTCATCACTTTGAACATTTCCCCCCCCCCCCCAAGTTGATGATTGCTAGTTGTTTCAGAAGGTGACACATCTTCTAGTAGTTCTACAATTCTCCCACTATTCTCTTGAGCTATAAAATTCTTTTCAAAGAATTCAGCATATCGAGCAACACGAACAGTGTTTTCGGAGGGATTATAGAAGTAGTAACCCATTGTTTCCTTTGGGTATCCCACGAAGATCCACTTAGTAGTCCTGGGTTGTAGTTTGTCAAGCGTATCACGCTTCACAAGTGCCTCACATCCCCAGACTCTTAAGTAAGACAACACAGGGACTTCTCCATGCCATAATTGATATGGTGTCTTTTCAACCTTCTTGGTTGGAACCATATTTAGAACGCGTACAGCGGTTTCAAGAGCAAAATCCCAAAATGATAATGGGAGAGTTGTAAGGTTCATCATCGACCTCACCATCTCTAGTAAGGTTCGATTCCTCCTCTCAGACACTCCATTATGCTGAGGAGTATAAGGAGGAGTAAGCTGTTGGACAATTCCACACGCTTTAAGATAATCCTTAAACTCTTGGCTTAAGTATTCTCCACCACGATCCGATTGAAGGATCTTGATGGTCTTTCCGAGTTGATTTTCTACTTCGTTCTTGAACTCTTTGAATGTTTCAAACACCTCATTTTTATGTTTAAGCAAGTAAACATAACCATAACGGCTGAAATCATCCGTGAAAGTCACGAAGTAGCTAGCACCTTTTCTTGACACATGTCTAAATGGGCCACATACATCAGTATGGATGAGTCCAAGTAGCTCTTTTGCCCTTTGCGGCTTGTTCGGAAAGGGTTTTCTTGTCATCTTTCCTGAGATACAGGAAACGCATTGATCAAATGATTCATCATTTGATTGTAAGATCCCTTCACGTTGAAGTCTTTCAATGCGGTTTTTGCCAACATGGGCAAGACGACAGTGCCATAGATAGGTAGAGTCCAAACTAGTTTTGGCTCGTTTGCTAACAGTGAACATTGAATTTTTTGAAACACAACCACGCATATCAATTTCATAAATGCCATCACAAGGAATAGCATCAAAATAATGAACATTATTTTTAGAAACTGAAATACTGATATCATTAAAAACATTGATGTATCCTTGGTTTTTCAACAAAGAAACTGAAATAACACCTCTAGTGATAGAAGGTGCATAATGACAATTGTCTAATACAATGGATAACCCAGAAGGCAGAATTAAATGAAATTCTCCTATAGCTTCCACAGCTGCTGGCAAACCATTTCCAACGAACAGCTGCAAAGCTCCAGGCTTCAGTTTCCTCCTCTTTCTAAGACCCTGTAACGAATTACAGATGTGAGTTCCACAGCCGGTGTCATACACCCATGAATCACTCTTAGAAAAGGAAAATAATTCAATTGTGAAGATACCTGAAGTACTAGTCCCACTAGTATTCTTTCTCTTCTTCATCAACTCAGCTAGGTAGGTAGGACAGTTCCTCTTCCAATGTCCGACTTCACCACAATGGTGACAGATCTGGTCCTTAGCCTGATGCTCTTTAGTGGCCGGAGGGGTTTGCTTGGCTTTAGGGATATGGGCAACAGCCTTGCCTTTACCCTTGCCATCAATCTTGCCCTTCCCCTTTTGCGGTCGTTTAGCCTTTTGGATCTTACCCACCTTGATCATAAGAACTTGGGGTGTTTCAGTGGCCTTTTTAGGAATCGTTTTTTCATACTCGACAAGCATAGCATGAAGCTCAGGTATAGTCTTAGTCATACAATGCATGTTGTAGTTGCGCACAAAACCCTCAAAATCCTTCGTAAGCGATTTGAGGATCATGCCAACTGCAACAGCACGATTATACCCATAATTGAGCGATTCCAATTTGTCAAAGTAGCTCTTCATCTTGAGCACATGACTACTGACCGATTTACCAGTTTTAAGCTTCAAGTCGTGGAGTTCCACAACTAGGTCGAACAATTCGACACTAGCGTGTTATTCATACATCTTTTTCAGCTCTTTGATCATATCACAAGGTGTATGAAATTCGTATTGCTTCTGAAGATCGGGAGTCATACTCGAGATCATCATGCAAGCAACCTCATCGTATCTGCTATACTCTGCGTTGTAGAACGCTTTCTCTTGTTCAGAAGCATCGGCAGCTGGCTCGGTCGGCCAATGATGTTCAAGGACGTCGGTCCTCCGTTCAACTCTAAGGACAATCCTTAGTTGACGGTACCAAGCAATTGAAGTTAGATCCATTCAGCTTTTCTCTTTCAAACATTTGACGAAAAGCATGACCAACATTGTTTTGAGGAGGGTTTGTTGCCATCTACAAAACAGATTAAGTTCAAAAATCAGTATTTTCGATAATCTTTTCCTTAATAAATTTAATTACCCAATGTTTAAACATTTTAAACAATTAAGCTTATTAAGGCTAGGATCCAATTTGACCTGCCATCATTTCATCAGTGGATCTGCTAGAAATGATGCACTCAAAGGGGTAAGTGACGATCACTAATTGTATTCCAAATACAATTCCTAGATTTTATGGGACCTACAACTTGCACCAAGTGATTTGTAGTCATGTTTCATCCCATCTTTTGCCACGGGCCAAGGGTCTCACCGCCTAGCTCGTTTTAAGTCGTCCAGCCAAGAACGCACAAATTGTCCACCATTGTGTACCAATGAGTGGGAATTTGTCATGCAAATGCCATTTTACCATTGTGTACCAATGAGTAAGATGACATCCACAAGTGTCCTTTACAAGGTGGATGGCAAAGACTTAAGTTTGGTTTGGGTCAAAACAATTTTGATGCGTGATCAAAAAAGTTATGTGTGAAGATTCATGCACTTCTTCATCACATAATGTGTTTATAAAATTCTTAGTTTGTCTTCCAAATCAAAAGAGCTCGGTAGCTCCATTTGCAACACACAAAGAAGCGTAGGGGTGAGGTTTGCAACTTTTGCAATTAAAAACCTACCCGCTTTAGGGAAGCAGAGCGACCCTTCTTATACCTCTCTTAGAGTGTGTTCAAATGGGTGAGCCGGTGTTTCTTTTGACTTTTAGGACACAAATTTTATTTTATAAACAAAATCATATTTCTATAGATTATTTAGCAAATTTTGATTTTCATAAAACAAATTTGTAGTTAAAACCTTTTATTATGTCACAATTATCAAATAATCACATAATCTTAGGGTTTCTAATTATCTAATATAATTTTAATTTGATCCTCTTTCATTTAAGTAATAACCATGAACAATTTGCATGAAACATCATGGTTTTTACTTCTTTTTAACACTTTAAAATCTTAAAGGTAAAACATGTTGTTCATAACAATTATCTAATAACAATAAAAACTTGGATTTATTAATTTTAGATCACAAAAATCAAATTTTAGAGCTAAAATTAAGGGTTTCCGATTCGGCAAGAGGTTTTCGATCCATAACATGGGATTTTTCGATCGGAATCAGGGTTTCCGATCGAGAACCCCACTTTTCGATTAGGCTTTCCGATCGGAAAACGAGGGTTTCCGATCGGGACAAGGCTTTCCGATCGGAAAACAAGGTTTTCTGATCGGGTACTTTTCGATCAGGTCGTAAACAGTTTACGATTAGTGCTCGATCGGAAACAGGTTTACGATCGGGTACTTTTCGATCGAAAAGTAGGGTTTCCGGTCGGAAATCAAGGGTCTCCGCACCGGAATAGGTTTTCCGATCGGAAATCAAGGGTTTCCGATCGGATCGAGAAGTGTTTTTCGATCAGGGACTTTTCGACCGGGTCGAAAAGTCCTATTCCATCGAATTTTTTTTCGTTTTTACCAATTGCGAAACCTTTTCCAATTGTAAAACACGATTTTTAAATGAATCGAAAAGCTAGAATCTTGTTTTGGTTACCCCCCTTCCAAGTTTTATTCCCGGTAATTAATTAAAATCATAGGTGGCTCGTGATACCACTGTTGGGTTATATAACTATTATCAAAACACGAGTACGCAGCGGAAAGAATCCTATGAATTAATCTAACTAACCGGTTTTAGAACGTGTACCTTTTTAGCTCGGCAAGACTTGATCTCTTGGAGGATTTGATACAAATCCCTCTACGATCGCACACACGACACACCAATGCTATGTGCTAGCAACCGATCACGAACTCCTCTTGATGTAGGCTTGGTCGAACCACACAAGAACCGAAACCCCTAGGATTTTCCTTGTTGCCGAAATCGAGAGAGAATAGAGAGAGATTAGGGTTTTCTTTTATCTGATAAAAGCAGCCACTAAACCTTAAACCCAGAGGGTTTATTTATAGTGTTTGGATACTTGGAGAACAAGATAGGGATAGGCATAGAGCCCTAGTCGAAATCGGCTAGAGGCTTTATCCATATCCTTCTCTCAATTGTAATCCAAATCCAACTCTCTCTAATTACAACTAACACCCCTGTTAACAATTAACTGTCAGTTTTTAACGAAACCTCGTTAAATGTTCGTGATAAATATTAATTAACCATTAATTAATATTAATACATTTGGTGTCGAGACGTGTGACCCCGTAGGCTTAAATAATATCCGGACATACGCTTACTATTACATGATCATATCCCTACAAGATATACTCCCCTGCTAAAAACGCCGTTGTTGGTGCTGAATTTACAGTTTTACCTGATTTACAAGAAATCTTTGCAACATTCCGACCATAATAGACTTTCAGATTCTGCACTTAAGCCGGTGTATTATTTACATTTTTTATTTTCAAATCTCGTGCTTGAAGCTTCTGTTGGGAATCTCGATTCCGAGACAACGAAATTTCGTTAGATGTAATTATTCTTCAACGAACACTTATCATATACTGTCCATACAACACGGTGAAGACCATGACGACTCAAGACATATGACTCAAGGCCTTAGTGATTATTATTTTTTGTAATATTTTCACTAGTTAGTATTTACTATAATGCCCTTAGTGAGTCTTGTACAATATATAGAGAGGCATATCCCATAGAGGAATGTATGAGTGACAGAGAGAGAGGGAGAGAGAGAGAGTTAGTCATGGATTTTTATAAGCTTGTAAGGGTTCATGAACTCATAATAGTTCATGAGACCCAGGATGTGTGGGGTAGGTAACTTGAAATCATTTAGGTAATATTTTATCTACCATTCCATCTTGTTTATCATATATCTATGTTTACTACCTTTGCTTATCATCATCACTGTCACACCCCCAAATTAACCACCAACGGAGTTTATACCGTTAAGGGGTGCGAGCAAACCAGGACCGCAACCATTAGTTACAAATACTAAACGAATCAGAGTAAAGTCCAAACATTCATCATAAAACAGTTTAAGAGTTTGCAGCGGAAAAGAAAACATGAGTATCTTAGCACTAACCACGTGCTTAAATTACAAAACATAATTTGTTGTTCAATTCCCAAATTTAAGTTCAAAATGAAATAAGTAACTTCGGGTGCCATGCCAACCTCCGGTGGATACTCCTCAGCGATCTGCAAAAGTGAAAACCACACAAGTGTCAACCTAACGGTTGGTGAGTTCACAGTGGGCATGTCATGCAGCGGCCCGGTCTCATAAGCGTATGTTTCAACATATAAATAGGTAATAGTTTTGCAAAACAATGCCAAGTGCTGAATTATCGAATATGCACTAGTTAAGTAAAGATTAAAGCGGTCAACCGATATCGCGGGTAGCTAATCCGGTTTCCATGCACTAAGGAAGTTCGTACCAAAGCTGACGTAACAGAGTTCGGCATTTGCCGATGGTTTGTGCCTCCAGTTGTGTTCCTCATGGGACCCACAACTAAAATAGGTTGATATTGAACTCCGTTCGGCCTCCAACCGGTTGGCTACACATTTTTGTACCGCGGAGCAGGGTTTGTCAAACCCTCAGTAGATCTACCCAACATCCCCTCGCTTCACAAATTAATGGTACTAAATTGTTGAGGACTTTTAAGTTTTAAGGCATCCTTAGAAATCATGTGATATCATTTGGTTTAGACTTTAACCTACACTAGTCATATTAAAACCGTTTATTCTGGATTTCATTTGAAATCCTAAAAAGAGTTTAAGTGTCAAAAGGATTGTTCCGGATTTCATTTGAAATCCCAAATGAGTTTAAGTATTAAATAGTTGGTTGCGGATTTCATTTGAAACCCCAAGGATGGACAGTTGCAAGTGCTTTCCATAGAACACTCCAACTTCCATAACAGATATCCCATTTGGCAATATCTCAAGATGTCAGCGTTGTTTTCCGTTAAGTAAATTCGTTGTGACCCAAACGGGCTCACAGTTAAAGGGTTAGTGAAACTCACCTTAGGTTGCTCAGCTTACGCTTCAAGTAATCCAATTATGTTTGCTAACGAAGACCTAATAATCACATTAAGGTCTTAGGTGTTAGGTTGTGTCTAAACTTTAACTACGTCACTATGGCCCATAACATAGCACGTTGGAACTACGACTCGACATACCGACACACGACACCGATGGTTGATCATAAACGAGGGTTCACATTACTCAGTAGTCAAAGCATGTTTCATTATTGCATAATCATGTAAATCATGGCATAACATTCAAATAAGTTGCACAAGTTTGGGTTTTGGTCTAGCACAGTTTCGCTACACAGTTTCGCTATGTGCACGGGCAGCACTTTCGCTAGGGAATACCCGATGACACAGTTTCGCTAGCTAGATTCGCTCGAAACTGGTTTGAACTTTCGTTCATAAAAGGCACAGTTTCACTAGATAGTTTCGCTCAAAACTGATGGCATAGTTTCGCTATCTAGTTTCGCTCGAAACTGATTTGAACTTTCGTTTAGGAGTCTACGGTTGTTTCGCTTGGTAGTTTCGTTCGAGTAATACACTTAGTTTCACAGGCGACACTATAGTTTCGCTGTATAGTGTCGCTGGATGAATATTCAAACAGTTTGCGAAACTACAGTTTCGCCTAACGAATCTGTTAGTTTCGCTAGTCGCAGAAACTTCGTAAATTTAACAAAAAATCATTCTGATGGCTTCCATACTTCATGTAATTCTCTAGCATGCATAAACATTTACCAACATTAAACAAGCAAATTTAACACCTTAAACATGGATTTTCATCATCAAATCTCCAAGAACACTTTTAAGCATAAAATGACCTAACTAGTATGAATCTTCATTATGGCATGATTTTACACGTAAAGTTTCAGTCTTTATGCTAGATCTAACATTCCTAAGCATCATATCAGAAGATCAAACGATTTCATGAAGATCTAAGCATGCTTTTAAAGAAAACACATAGAAATGCAAGAAAAATAGTTTTGGGGACTCACGGTTTGATTTCCAAGCTCGATGGATGATCTTCAAGGCTGAGATCACGGTGATCCTTGGTGGTTCAAGGCTGACCAGAAATGGTTCACGAGAGAGAGAAAGAGGATGGAGAGTGTGTGTGTGTTTTGTGGTGGAGTCATGCAAATGGAAGAATTAGGTTTATTTTCTCATTTAAATACTAAGGTCTCCTTTGGGCTTATCATTGGGATTTGGGCCCCCAATGATCAGCAAGTGATTAGCCCAAGATTAACATGTATGCATACACTCTAATTACTTGATTAATCACATAAATACACATTTAAGCAATTTGTCACATAATTTCACAAGTAAACAAATAGTCATGCTTTTGATAATAATCATGCATTTAAATCACGTTGCACATAATGACAATAAATAAATAAGCACATAACGCATATGGACGGGTTCGGTGATCAACCAAAGGTCGTGGACGTATTTGGCCTAGTTAAGCATTAGTTACCTAGTTAATACTTATAACGTAACTAACGGAGATTGTCTAACGGAAGTTAACCTTGGAATTCTCGGATGTCACATCATCCCCTTGTAAATGGAATTTTCGTCCCGAAAATTATTCTTGCGTTGTAGCGTTCGCAGCCTCGGCTGTCGTTGTTGATGTAGTTGCTGGGGAAAGAAAGCAAAAGTTTTAGGGTCGCCACATCCTCCTCCTATTAAAGGAATTTGGTCCCCAAAATTAAATCATACCTTGAGTTTCCGTGGACGTTTGCTCGAACAAGTGAGGATACTTTTTCTTCATCTGATCCTCTCGTTCCCACGTATATTCAGGTCCACGCCTTGAGTTCCATCGAACCTTGACAATCGGAATCTTGCTACGTTTGAGGGATTTCTCCTCGCGTCCCATGATTTCTACTGGTTGTTCAATAAATCTCAGATGTTCGTCAATTTCCAATTCCTCCAAGGGAATTATTTCAGTCTCTTCAGCCAGACATTTCTTCAGATTCGAGACATGAAACACGTTGTGAACTCCATCGAGTTTGGCAGGGAGTTGTAATCTGTAGGCTACCGGGCCTACTTCCCCAATGATTTCAAATGGACCGATATAGCGAGGATTCAGCTTTCCACGCTTTCCGAAGCGTATCACTCCTTTCCAGGGAGATACCTTCAATAGTACTTTGTCGCCTACCTCGAACTTTAAAGGTTTACGGCATTTGTCGGCATAGCTCTTTTGCCTGTCACGTGCTGCGGCTATCCGTTTTCTGATTTGAATAATTCGTTCAGTTGCATCATGAATGATTTCCGGTCCGGTGAGTCCTTTCTCACCTGTTTCGGCCCAACACACGGGCGATCTACATTTTCTGCCATAAAGAGCTTCAAAAGGTGCTGCACCGATGCTCGTATGATAACTGTTGTTGTAGGAGAATTCCACCAACGGAAGGTGAGCCTCCCAGTCTTTGCCGAAGTCGAGAACGCAAGCTCGGAGCATGTCTTCCAAATTCTAAATAGTTCGTTCCGTCTGACCATTGGTCTGCGGGTGATAAGCTGTACTCATATCTAGTCTGGTTCCCAATGCGTATTGCATAGATTGCCACAGTCGGGAAGTAAATCGAGGATCTCGGTCGGAGATAATGGTCTTAGGCACCCCATGAAGTGCCACAATTCGGTCAAGATACAGCTTCGTTAACTTATCCATATTGTCACTTTCCCTCAATGGAATAAAGTGTGCAGATTTGGTTAGTCGATCAATGATAACCCAAATCGCATCCGGTCGATTCGATCGATGAGGTAGTCCCGTTACGAAATCCATGGAGATATCCTCCCATTTCCATTCTGGGATCTTTGGTTGCTGCAATAATCCAGAAGGCTTTTGGTACTCGATCTTAACTCTTGAGCATGTTAAACACTTAGCCACATATCGCGCAATGTCGGCTTTCATATTCGGCCACCAATACAAGTTCTTCAAATCTTGGTACATTTTGTCCGATCCAGGGTGCACCGAATACCTTGATTTGTGAGCCTCGTCCATCACGAGCTCACGGAGATTCCCAAGTAAAGGAATCCAAATCCTGTCATTGTAATATCTGAGTCCGTCGGACTTAATTTCAGAGTTACCATCCACCCCTCGCAGTGCTTCAGCTACGAAGTTTTCTTCTTTTAAAGCTTCTCGTTGGGCATCGCGGATTCGATCCGGCAGTCCCGTGTGAATGGTAAGTTGCAGTGCTCGTACTCGTCGAGCCTTTTCGTACTCTTTTCGGCTTAAGGTATTAGCCACAACATTGTCTTTTCCCGGGTGATACTTAATCGCTAAGTCATAATCATTTAGTAGCTCGACCCACCTTCGTTGTCGCATGTTGAGGTCCTTCTGTTCAAAGATGTGTTGTAAGCTTTTGTGGTCGGTAAATATCGTGCATTTTGTTCCGTAGAGGTAATGTCTCCAAATCTTGAGTCACTACGTCAAAATTCACCTTTGGCCACGGAAAAAAACCGTGACAAAAGGTGTTTGGTCACGTTTTTTTTTCATTCCAACCGACACCATAGGTGCCGTGACCATATGTACCCTACGGCCACGTTACAATATCAGTGGCTGAACCACCTATAAGCGTGGCTAAAGGGTACCAATATTTGTTGTTGTAATCAAACAATTCTTCAGAAAAGCATGGCCAAAGGGTCCCAACGGCCACATGTGTTTGGTTAACGTGGCCTTTGGTATTTTATGGTCACGTATATTCGTGTTTTAGCCACATACATTATAAAAATACGTGGCCAAAGGGTTGCTGAAATCATACATTTTGTCACAGTACGCGTGGCCAAAAGGTGGCAACGGCCACGTTAAAATATCAAAAGTGTGGCCTTTGGTATTATATGGTCACGTATATTTGTGTTTTAGCCACATATGTTATAAAAAAACGTGGCCAAATGGGTTGCTGAAATTATAATTTTCGTCCAATACGCGTGGCCAAAGGGTGGCAACCGCCACGTTAAAATATGAATAGCGTGGCCTTTGGTATTATATGGTCACGTATATTTGTGTTTTAGCCACATATGATTTGAAAAAACGTGGCCAAATGGGTTGCTGAAATCATAAATTTTGTCCCAATAAACGTGGCCAAAGGGTGGCAACGGCCACATTAAAATATAAAAAGTGTGGCCTTTGGTATTATATGGTCACGTATATTTGTGTTTTAGCCACATATATTTGGAAAAAGAAAGTGGCCAAAGGGTAGTTGAAATCATACATTTTGTCTCAATACGGGTGGCCAAAGGGTGGCAACGGCCACGTTAAGATATAAAAAACGTGGCCTTTGGTATTATATGGTCACGTATATTTGTGTTTTAGCCACATATAATTGGGAAAAAAAAGTGGCCAAAGGGTAGTTGAAATCAAATAACTTGTCCCAATAAGCGTGGCCAAATGGTGGCAACGGCCACGTTAAAATATAAAAAGTGTGGCCTTTGGTATTATATATATGGTCACATATATTTTCTTAATTACAATTAATTATATATTAATTAATTAGTACAGAGAAACCTTAAAAATCATATATTATAATTAAAAATTAATGTACATACACTAATCATGACGCTGTTCAAAAAGATAACATACGACACTAATCAAAGTTTAATTTCTATAATAATTTCTTGTCCGTGCTGATCAGCTGCTTCTGCTGGTGCCGTGTGATTTTTCTATTTATCAGATTTTGATTCAGCTGGTTTGGTGTTACGTACACTTTCGTAATCTTTGATTTCCCCTGGAAACATATATGACAAATAAAACCGATCAGATATATATATATATATATATATATATATATATATATATATATATATATATATAGTTAATTAATTAGCGGATACGATTAGTTAATGTAGTAATTACCTGTGGTTGTTCCAGTACTCTTTGAACCGTAGAGTGATCAACCGGTTGTGATCTATCTGACTTGTTATTAGAATGAAGGATCATTCGGTTCATCGGCCATGCAATAATATATTTATTTTCAACCTCCGAAAGCGTTGTTTTATCATCTACTGGGAATGGTAAAAATGTTGCACCCTTTTTGACCTGATAAACTTTAATTCTACGGCAACCAGGAGGTAATGGACTTCCATGAATCTTCTCATCTTTTTGTTTTGGTAATAATTCAGCCATTCCCACGACGTTCAGTGGATCCCCCTCCATGTGCAACGTCGCAGTTTGGCTCCCCTGATCAGAAGTGACATAATAATAATAATAATAATAATAATAATAATAATAATAATAATAATAATAATAATAATAATAATAATAATAATATTAATTATAGCATATATATAAACAATTAATTAATTAAAGTAAAAAATAGAATACAAAAATTGTGGTATATACTAATCTATATACCTCTTGGATTACTGGCTGCAGATCGATAGCAGCTGCAATGGCATCATAATTATTTGGTTTTTCCAACTGATGATCACTCTTCTTAGGAGGTAGTTTACAAGCTGCAGGTTTTACTGGTTTTGCATGTCTCTTATTCTTTTCCTAAATTGACACCATGTAATTAACTGATTAGTAACATATATATTAATTAACGATAACGTAAAAGCGATTTGTCAAATTTCTAAATTATATATATATATATATATATATATATATATATATATATATATATACCACTTCCTGCTCTGATGCCCCAGCAGCACTGGCTGCAGCAGCTGCTGCTTCTGTCATTTTTCTCTTTCTCACCTAAAGACAGCATCAGCATTTAATTAAATGATCATAGAGCAATTAGTTATAAGGGAAGTACACAACTGTGTAAATTAAAATAGTTACCCTTTCCTTTTGCGATGCTGTTGTAGATGGAGGAGTGTGTTGTGATAGAGTCGCAGAAGTGACCTACAATTCAATTAATTAATAAAATCATATCGATCATAACCGGCTAAACATTAGTTAACTATCCAGATAACCATTCGGATGAAGTACAAACTTATCATAGCCGGCACAGTTAATTATTAATTATATTCCGGAACAACTCTAACTATCCTGATGAACTTTAACTATCCTGATGAACTTTACCTATACTGGTGAACTTTAACTATCCGGATGAACTATAACCAACACGGTGAACTATAACTAGGGACGCATGTTCATCCAGATGAACTAGAATCTACCGGATCAACTCTAACTATCCCGATGAACTCTAACTATCCTGATGAACGTTTTACTATCCTGATGAACCTTACCTATCCTGTGGAACTTTAACTATCCGGATGAACTCTAACTATCCGGATGAACTATAAGTAGAGACGCATGTTCATCCAGATGAACTAGAATCTTCCAGATCAACTCAAATTCAGAACTGTTTCAAATCCGTACCTTATCGGCCGACCTTTAAGATGAGTTTGATTGAGTAGATTGTATCCGCGATGTATTATGCGCAGAATTGATCATGTCCCACGTACAATTAATTCAATTAGTTAATTAATAATTATGCGCTCAAGGGAGATTGATCGTATCAGCAATAATATTTAATTGATCGATAAAAAGTAAAGTATATATAATATACTTAATGATAGGTATATATATATATAGTTTGTCCCTTACAGAATTTACCGCTTTATGAACTTGATTATTTTGAATCACGGACTCCATAAGCGCCGTAAGATTATCAATTTTATCATCCTGTGATTTAACCATATCAGTGAGGCGCTCAACCTCTTGATCCTTTTTCTCACGCAGCTGTCTTTCATTTTTTAGTTCCGCCTCAAGTTTTTCGATCCGTTCTTTCGATCGCCCTTTTGGAGCACCCTGCCAATATCCACGGGAAGTCACTCCATACCCAATACCTTTTAGGTATCCACCCCATTCCTTGCCAAGGACCAATGTTAGGGTATCCGTTCCCGGTTCTACGGTCACAGATCCCGCATTTATCTTTGTTTCATTCTCGGCCTGCAGTAATATAATTTAGTTAACTTAATGTGGTGCTGTTAATTTTTAACATGTGAATAGTTAGGTATATATATAGCAATTAAACTTACTATATCATCTGCTACGCCCTTCACCACATGCGTTTTGTATTCCCCTCTTTATTTACCCTTCCTTTCCTCCACATAAACGATCGAGAGGGGAATTCATCAGCTGCTATTTCTTTGTTTTGTACCTTGTATTTTAATAATAATATATATCAGACTTGAAACATACATTGCACGTTCTTAACCATGACTGGGTGTAACACACTTAGCTTATTACCAGTTTTTCTCTCAGAAAGACGTATCCTCCCTGCCCCATTGAATGATCATAAGTATAATTTGCTCGAACCTCTTTTCCAATCTTTGACGCAGCCTTTCCAACAGAACAGTAGGATATATAATTATAATCTCATTAATTAACACTTATTAGCTTTAATTAATGAAATCTGCAGTTTGAATTGAATAAAAACCTCGAATTCTTCAGATCTTGTATATGCTACAAATCTGTCCCAGTCTTCTTTTTTCACAATAGTGCGATACATCTTTGGAACTTTCTCAAGCACGGTGGGTTTTGCTAGGTTGGGACGAATGTGTTTTTCCAACATATTTCTTCTAAAACTCCTTAGCAACCCACCAAGCCGTACCATTATTGCTCTCCTTCGACAGTCATCAATTTTGAAATATTTCTGAAAAAATAACATATGACAGGATATTTTAGTCACATGGAATTTAATAACAAACCTAATATGAGAAAATGTTTAATCTGTTTCATAACCTGAATCGCTGCCCACATTTTGTTCTTGTCCTCTTTTGGCACCTTCCTCCATTCTAGATACCTCAATCCAACCCCTGCCCTTACAATGTCTCCCATAAAACTCGAAAATTTTGCTCTATGTTCCCCGCCAACCCTTCCCAGCGCATCAAATGTTAATGGCCATTTTTGCTCACCATTTTTCTCAAATCTAGCACGCCACTTTACCAACCACGTCATCCCCCTCTTGTTTGCTTGGGGAGCAGAGGCTTCCCCATTCTCATTGTCGACTTGGGTATCATTGTCGACTACTTCGGTATCAACTTGGGCATCAATGTTTTACATGTCCTCTTCACCCGAATAATCGTCATTGTTATCCATTTCCTCTTCATTATCCGAATAATCGCCATTGTTATACATTCCCTCTTCTTCCGAATAATATTCATTGTCATATGCTTCACCTTCAATGTCCATTGTTAAATCAGATGAATCATGTAGATGACAGTGAAATAAATAGAGAATTAATGAAATAAATGCGATGGAATAATTAAGATGAAACAATTGAGATGAAAATGATCTACTGAAGATGACAGTGAAATTAATATATACTGACGGGAATTAGGTAGTGATCTTCTGAAGATGATAGTGTGATGAATCCGGAACTGATCAATGAATTAGGTAGATGAACTTTTAGTGATATGGAAGAAGAGAGTAATGAATCGTTTTGGTGAAAAAGTTTTGGTTAGAGGGAATTGAATAAGAACTGATCAATGAATTTTGGGAAATTTGAAAAATGGTGGGAAGTAATTTGGGGATTAATAAGATCGATCCGGGTGAAAACATCTCAGCTAATAAGGACGTGACAGCATTTATCGGATTTAATATAAACTCAATTAATACGATTTGCGTTAATATTTATCTTGAATTTTAAAGAGTTAAAATGGACTCAAAAAGTTAAAACCACCAAACCACAGGGACGCAAATCGTATTTAACTTTATTTTAACCATGCTTATTGGTTACATACACACCTTACTGGGACTCATTGGTCCCACTTGCTCTCGTTTCCCCTAAACACACCTTATTGGGTCTCATTGGTCCTAAACACAACTTATTTGTTACATTAATGCAAGTTGTCGGGTACTCAATCTCCATTCTCGCGGTTTGCATTCGATCAGATTACATTACTTTGCCGATTATCTCAGCTATTGCCCGTCTGAAGCCCGATTTTCATATTTTCTCATTTTCTTCATTGTACTAACATTATTTTGTTGAGAAATTTTGCAGTTTCAGATCAGGTTCCATCTTCGTGCGCTGGGAAGAAGCGCAAGAAGTGCAAGGCATCAAAGAAGCAGCCGTTCGTGGTTTTCAGTCCCCACCGCCTCCCGTCCGTCCAGCCTCCACCAGATCAGCAGCCCTGAGACATCGGTTACTTCTTATCCGAGTTGTACTCTCTTTCTTTTGATTTTTGATGTATTTATTAAGAGTTACAAACTCGGGATATTTTTGTATATGGGTTGGGTTGACTTGATACTTTGCACTGTTATGTATCTATTTGATGTTGGCTTTGATGTGTGTTGTGTTTGACTAGATACGTACCTGAGAAGCAGTTCTGGCACCTGTTGGTCGAGAGCTGTTTCATCATTCATATTTGGAGATATTTTGGGCTCATTTGGCACATCTTCCGGCAGTTCTGGCATTTTATTGGTCGAGAGCTGTTCGAGATTCATTATGCAGTTCACTGGCACATCGAGAGTGATCAGGGGACTATTTCAGTTCCATTTACCTCTTTTTGTGCTTGATTGTGATTTACTGTACATTGAGGGCAATGTACGAAATAAGTGTGGGGAGAAGGGTAAATTGAACTGAAATTGCTTGAAATTGTGAAAATTTTTGAAATTTTCTAATCATTTCCCCCTGTTGTGTTTTTACATAGTCCTTGAAATTTGTTTGCGGTGAAAATGGAAATGATAGGCCCAGCTGAGTTTTTTATGTGCTGGTAGGCCCAGCTGATTTCTGAAAGCTTAAAAATCCTGATTTCGCTACTTAAATAAATCTAAATAAATAAATATTGTGGGTTCCCGCCTTTAGTGTAGTAGCAAAGCCGAAACTGTTGAATAAGTTGATAGGTACCTCTTTTGAATAAAATGTTTATGATTTGCAGATAACCCGGCACACTATGATCTTTTTATGAAAATAAATCCGAGAAATAGTGGCACCCCATCCATCCATCCATCTCGAGCTTGTTTTGAAGTTTATTTATTAAAAAAAATCGAATAAAGTGCACAAAATTCGCTGATCCTACGTTCTACCTCTAGGGATAGGGACTCCGGAGATGATCTATTGGGGTGATGTGGTTTTGTGTGCGAGGGTCAAAGCCTGCTTACTACCTCTCGGGATAGGGACTCAGGAGATGTGATGTCAGGTGGAGACTCGCCCTAGTTTTAGGAATAAATAAATAAATTCAATTCAAGCTCAAACCATCATTCCATCCATTCATATTCCATAATCTCCAAATCATAAATATTGTATTCGATTGTGGTGGGAAAAGCCTAATCTAGTTTGACCCGTGCTGATTCACGCTTTGAGATGGGATTAGGCCGAGTTGCGAATCTGATAGTGTGGGACCCATAATTGGTAATAAAATTGAATAAAGCATGTTCAGGGGCTTCGGTTTTTGGCGGTTGGGTTTATTCGGACCGAAATACCGGTAATCGTGGCTATCACGTGAGTATCTATGTTTTTGAATAAAATATAGTAGCTAAAAGTCAAAATTTTCAGTTGTGATTCCATCGCGAACTTTTTCGGGACGAAAAAGGGTTAAGTGTGGGGATGTTTGATGCAACCGCATCTTATACATGTTTTCGAGTGATTAATCCCGTATTTTATCCGGCTTTTGTTCAAGTTTTGATGAGATTTTGGTACTTAATTGTTCATATGTTGAATTTTAGGTGATCTGGTGGTGATTGGTTGATTTGTGGTGATTCGGGCGAAAACGGAACGTGAATCGAAGCCCGGGAGCAAAAGATAGAAGTTTTTGAAATTTTGCTACAGTAGCCGAGTCGCGGACTGCCACTCTCTTACATTAATTTCTGGCAGTCCGCGAGTTTTTGCTTGGAAAAGAAGAAAAGTGCCAGTCGCGGACGGCGACTCCTTTGTTTGAAATTCTGGCAGTCGGCGAGTTTTGTTCCCAGAAAACAGTAAAGTGCCTGTCGCTGGCTGCCAGTCCCAGAAGTAAAATTTTGGCAGTCCGCGACTAATGGGCAGTCGGGTAAAAATTCCAAAACGTGTATTTAAGCAATTTTTGAGCCTAGGGTTGAGGGAGTTCGACCAGAGATCACGTTTTTGAGAGATCTTCGAGATTAGAGGTCATTTTGGAGCAATCAAGGGCCGGATTGAAGATTTTGAAGCTTAGATTGAAGATTTGAAGGCTTCGGTTGGATATTTCTTCATCTAAATCGGTTTCTTCTTCCTAGTTGTTGATTGTTTGTTCATGTTTTGCTTAGATTTGACTGATTTCATGATTAGAGACATGATTTGTGGCTGATTTCTCATTTGTCACCTAGTTTAGATGAAGCTTTACCCATTTTGACTTTTCGGTTTGACTTTTCAACATGATTATGTGATTTTTGCTCTTGATTCTAGTTTTGATTGTTTGGGATGATTATGTGTGCTTAATTAGCTGTTGTTAATGATGTATTATGTGGACTAATTAATAGGGATTGTGGAATTGCAACCATTATTAGTTAGTTTATTGTTAATCCATAGACTTAAATGAGTTTTTGGGTTAATGCATGATCCGGAGACCTCCTACATGATGATATGTCATTGATATGCGGCTGATTTTGTGTGCATCCTTATGGAATGAACTTGACCGAGTTGTTTCATTTGCTAGTTATTGGCTAGGCATTGTTTGATAGGTTAGAATACTTGTGACCACAAGATTTGAGCTTGTTTATTCGTGTTTAGTCATTGCTAGGTCCTAGATAATCGGAATTAGATTTAATGCATGTATTAGGTTTCATTTAGAGAGACCTCTCTTGGTGTTTCCTGATTTATGCGTGTTTTGCTTGTTTTGACCGAAACTGTGAAACTGTTGTGCAAATTAACATATTATGCTATCCGTGCTTCATTTAGAATTGTCTGATCATTCGGGATGTGTCTATAGTCCTCCTTGGTTGGTTTATTCTCATTTGGTGATAGTTTCATGTTGATAAGTCTTGCCGGGGGTCTTATGTGGGTTTAGTGGATTCTAGGCTAGGTGATATCTCTCTCATTCTGTTTTTCTGCCGTCTGCGTTGTCTGCTGTTTGTTTACTGTTAGTCTTATTGCTTGCTTAGTTTATTTAAATCAATCATTCCAATTGCATCGGTTAAATATTAGTTATGATACATTATCGGGAGTCTGATTACGCGTCCATGGATTGATACTCGGTACTTATTGATACTATATTGCATACGACGGGTACGCTTGCCCTAGTGTGTGGTTTGGTCACTCAGTATTTACCATTTTTAACTTGACCGTTCTTTTCTTGTTCAAATCCGACACATCAGCTTGTTAATGTTTATTAGTTTGTTTTAGCATGCATATCCTAATATCATCCAAACATGAAAATAAACAACCACACAAGCATAATAAAATAGGTGCATAGCCATAGCCAAATATTGACAACACTTGTTAGCCGAAACAAGTGTGTGTCAAGGTCTCTCCTAAGGGACAAGATCACACAAGTGATGTATAGGTGAACTCCCACTTGACCCCGCATCCAAATGCTTCAAGTGGCCTCCTTTGGTTGTGTTTTGCTTCACTCCTTTGGGCATCCAAGATCCTCCATCTTGTGCATTCTTCCTTTTTACAAAATATGGATCCTAATACATTTTTGTAGTAAAACAAAATGCACCTAATCTATTACATTACATACCAAATGAAATAAATAGATTACATGCCTAAAATGAGGAACTTGAAATTATTACAACTTTTGAATAATTACAACAAGCATAAACATTCACCACAAACAATCACAAGGTCTTTTGGCTAGGCTTTATGCAAACATATATCCAAAAAATACATCCATATGTACAAGTGTAAAAATGGTTCCCTTTTAACCCATTTCCCTTTTCGGTCCAACACAAAACCGAAAACGTGGGTTTGTTGTCCAAACAACAAAACAACAAAATGATAAAATGCTTTAATCTTTCAAGATAACCACATGCATGTTAGTGAAGCATCTTGAAAGACAAAGGGAAACCATGAACAAAACTTTCGGTTTGTGGTATGATGAACCAAAACCAAGAGCTTTGTGGAGCTAACCAACTAGCTCTTTAAAGCATGCATCCATATAAGCGGCTCTAGATGCCATTGTTGGGTTTTAAGAACATTTTCAAAGCCATTTTAACTCCTTAAAATGTAAAACACAGCGGAAAACAAAATCATATATCATGTTAGTTAATGTTAAAACCGATTTTTAACATTGTTTATCAAAACCCAAACTGTCACACCCCAACCGACAGCGGAAGATGTCGGGGCGCGATGATTGTCCAGATGCACACAACACTATTTAAATGTTGCGATATTCTTAATCAACCCATTTCATTAAAAAGAGCAAGATGACTGAGCCGAGCAGAGGACATAAAGGTTGTTGTTGCTGGTGCTGAGTCTCTGGAATGTCAGGTGAACACGTTTCAACTTGTCTTATTTTATTTTTAGTTGTCTTTATTTTTGTTTTGTGTTTTTATTTCTGATTTGTTTTTTGTTCCATTCCACATTGAGGGCAATGTGTAGTTCAAGTGTGGGGATGGGATACGTTCGTAGTTGAGTCTTGAGTCTTTTAGTTTTGGTGTGTTATTGAGTCAGAAAATTTGAAAAAAATTGAAAAATTGTTCAAAAATGTCCGAGATTCTGGCTGCAACTTTAAATGGAAAATGATAGTAAAACTGGGAATTGACTGTCTAATTTTGTGCTTAATTGTTAAATTAATAATGAATTTGGGAAATGTGATAAGTATGGTATGAATGGAAAGCATTACTAGTCTATGATGTGTCGGTAGGCCCAGCTGATCTAGGAGTAGCTTAAATTGCCTATGTGTTTATTGTTGTATAAATATGCTAATCAGTCTGCTAGTGGGTTCCCATTTTAGGAGTGATAGGGATTCTGAAACTGATGATTAGGAGGGAAGAGACCGCTTTAGGCTAGATACTCCTATGTCCTTACAATTTCATAATGAGCATACTAGGTAATAATTGGTTAATGAATTAGAGTGAAGGGGCAGAATACTCATGTACGAACTAAGGATAGTATCCCGTGGTAAGTACCTCTGATGATGTTCCGGATCTCGCGGGCAAAATACTCACGTATGATTTCGGGGGTAAGACCTTGAGAAAGAATACCTCTGGTGATGTCCGTTGGTAATTTTAGGTAAAAGTAACCAATTATAAAAACAAAAAAAAAAGTGAAAAAAATTGAGAAAAGAAGAAAAAAAAATGAAAGAAAATTTTAGTTTAGTGAATAAATGCTTTAAAAAGTTGCATATCAATTCATAGTTATTCTTTGGACATCCTAGTATCTGGTTTACGGGGGATGGAGAAAATTTATAAATTTAAATCAATTATACCCTTTGTTTTAACTGAATATGATTCGGTAATAGGTTGAACTTGACCTTTCTTTAGTGGGATCCATTGCGACTGAACTTATATCTGGTAATTTTATAAACACATGGGGGCGAAAGAAAAGGTTGGTGGTTGGGTTTAATCGGATCGAAATATCGACAATTGTAGTTAGGGTGTGATTACGTTATGGATTGTGGAATTGTTTGGTGGCTGTTGGAGTCTTAATGTTAAATGTTTTAGAAGTCAATTTCCTGGTTGTGATTCCATTGCAGTATTTTTCGAGGACGAAAAAAGAATCAGTGTGGGGATATTTGATGTGTTGCAAACACATCCGATTTTCCTAAGTCTTTTGTTATGTATTTGAGTCTAATTGAGTCGGTTTTCTTTAGTTTCCGTTTGCTTTTAGTTGAGTTGTGTCTAGGAGTCTTTTATTTATAGTTTTACAAGTTTTGTAGGTGTTAGATGGATTCCCGAGGCCACGAGTAGAAAGTGAGAAGATGGAACAAGAAAAGAAAGAAAAGAGCTGAACAAGAGGTTCCAGGCGTATCGCCTGGAACCTGATGCATGGTAGGCGATACGCGCGTGAGGAGAAGGTCAACGGAGCTTTAAGTCGGTTTGACCGACTAAACTGTCGCGACATGAGCTGTAAGCGTATCGCCTGAGAGAAATAGAGTTGTAGGCGATACGCCTACAACTGTAAAACCCGCAGAAAAAGGAAATTTCATATAAATTCGACTTTTAGGGTTTCAATTCTCATTCTTCGACTTCCAGACGATTTCAGGAGCAACCAGAGGAGATTTTCAGAGCAGAAGAGAGCTGGGATCACGAGGGAACATTGAGAGATCAAGTTTGCATTGGAATTCGCTATCGGGTTCTTCCGTTTACTTTGTTTTTCAATAATTGCTATCATGCTTTTGAATCAAGTTCCAGACTTTGTTATGTTCATCATTCAAACCATGATTGTAGGCTAAACTAATTATGCCACCTAGACCATTGTGATGAGTAGTTGAATATTTGACTTTATTCTCGGTTTTGACTTATTGATTGATGTTGCGATTCTATTAAATTCCATATATTGCCATGGTTGATGTATATGTGTGTTATGATCAGTTCATTAGTTGATTGTTAATGCTTGATTTACCCGCGAATGTCTTTCGGTTTAGGTAAATTAGCTCAAGTAGTTAACTTTAAGGTTGATTGCTAAAGTGTAGTTAGGGTTCCCTTGACTATTGCATTAATATTTAATTGATAATTTGGTTATAATGTGCTGCTGAACTAAAGACTTAAAAGGTACAGGTTCAACGGGTAGTTGGGTTGGTTAAAGTTCTAGGGTTGCATTGTCTCAAAAGGAAGTGTCCTAGGGTTTTGTCTAGCTTGCTAGTTCGTGTCATTCATGGTAATCATTGGTAGCTCCGGTTAGTCTAGGTGTGCCTTAGGTATATCCGAGGGTGGCTAGGGTAATTGAAGTGGGAAGGACTTAAAAGGTGAACCCTTGTTCGAGCGTTAGGATCGTTGTCTAGGAAGGACTTAAAAGGTGAACTAGCGACCATCAGATTAGTCAGAGCCGAGGTAAAGTTAAGTGTCAATTGCGAGTCTAGGTCTAGGTGGTATATCTCTTCTTCATTTGAATTTCCCCAAAGGTTTCTTGTGGTTGTCCGGTTGTTAGTTGAATTAGTTAACTTCAGTTAATCCCAAATCAAATCAAAAACCCAATTTACTCAGTATTTCCATTTTCTAGGTCTAGGTTAAGTCTTTGTCTTTAGAGTGTCTTTGGATTCGATATTCCGGTCTTACCTCAGCTTTACTATAATCCGACAGGTACACTGCCTTAGGGTTCGGTTCGGTTTAGGTTATTTTCGGTAAAATTTAGGTGTGTCTTAGGTCTAGGTTTAGGTCTATTTTATTAGTGTTTTTAGAGTCGTTCCGAGCACATCACCCACGAATTTAGAGAGGGAGAAAGAGAGAGGTCACGAATTTTGTGATAGAGTGATTAAGGTGTTTAATCTCCCTATTATCTCTATATATACACCCAAGGGGAAACCCTAATTCTATTAGTAAGGGCAATTACGTTCATCGAATAAATGTCTAATAGAGTAATAAGATCATAGATTAATTAAGATAAATGATTAAGGCCATAAAATATATTTATATATACGTATATATATATAATAATAAGTAAATATATTCCAACACCTATCACAAATTTAATAGATTTTGTTTACCCATATATTCCTGATAATTTCAATAGCCCAATATTCTATCCGGAAAGGATAATATTGGCACCGACAAACAAAGATGTTCAAGAGATAATCGATCGTATGCTATAAGTGTTTCCTAGAGATGAAAAAGAATACTTGAACTCATATAGTATATGTCAATCTGAATATCTCCATGAAAACTTCAATGTGACTCTATAAAATTTCAGGTTTGCCAAACCATCGATTAATTATAAAGGTGGGAGTTCCGGTTATGTTACTCAGCAATATTGATCAAAATGGAGGATTATGTAACGAAACTAGATCAAAAGTGGTATCATTTCTTAATCTTGTGGTAGAGACAGGGATAATATCAGGCATTAATATTGAATATCACACCTTCATTCCAAGACTAAACTTAACACCTTCGGACAAAAAAAATCTCTTTTAAGTTCCAAAGAAAACAATTTTCGTTGGTTGTATGCTTCGCAATGATGATAAATAAAAGCAAAGGTCAATCACCCTCAAAGGTTGGTTTGTTTTTTAGACAACCTAGATCTCGTATGGTCAGTTGTATGTGACGCTATCCAGAGTTAAAAGTAGACAAGGTCTAAAGCTATTAATTTAAGACACAGAAGGGAGCATTACAAATAAAACATTCAATGTTCAATGTTATATAGAAGGAAGTGTTAAGGAATTTATAAATATTATACGCTCATTGTCTCTATAAGATATTTTACATGTCCCGCCAAGAAATTTCTCCTAACGGGTTTGAAAATTTTTAGTAATCATTATGTTTACATTATATCTTACTTATACCCATTTACTATTAAAAATACATATTACAAACCCAAGGTTTGGGGATCGGTGACTCCGGATGATCCGGCAGTGTTTCTTCCATCTGGGGTGACGAAGCTATCTTCAGTGTTCCGATCTTGGTTATCGGGCATTCTGGAAGTTGTGTGAAGGACCGTGCGTATGGCGCCAATGTAGAATCGGGCTACCGAGAGCGACTAGATAGACCGAAGTCTAGGACGAACCGCCCCGATAGGACGACTACAAGTGAGAAAACAGCAAGCCTTTGGTCGGGATTGTCTCGGCTCGGCTGGTATCTGCAAAACAAAGAAACACCGTTGTTCTTGGAGGGCAGGACATGGTGTCCTGCGACTAAGCTCGGGCGTGAGAATAAGTATGCGTTTCGAGAGATTAAGTGTAATCAAGTCGAAGCTAAGCGCATTGAATGAATTCTAACCTGGTGGTTGGGGTGTATTTATAACCCTCAACCTTTGTCTTGTATCGTCATTAATGTTAATTGCCCAAAGGAGGTAGGCTGCAGGTCTGCGTCTTGGACTGTGCCAAGTTCCTGCAGTATACATTTTGGGTAATCGCATTAAATGTGTAGTCAGGTCGGGTGTCGGTTCACCGACCTGCCGTTGTGGGAGCGTTGGTCTGTGGTGTCCGTCTCGGACTTGTCGTGCTCGAGTGTCGGCTACCGTATGTGCCAACTAGTCGACACTGGGCGGATGGTTGGTCGACTCCCTTGTGGTCGACCCTTGATATTCATTGTGTGTCGGCCCTGACAAGGGTCGACACTCTTTCTTGTTCTGTCTGTCGGCCGGCAGGTTGCGAGGCCGATACTCGTGACTTGTAGCGTTCTGGGTCGGATGTGTGTATCTACTTCCTTGTGACGTTATCCGACATGGACATACGTCATCACACGGATAACAAACCTAATAACCATTTCATTGTAGGGACACTTTGATGTTTTTATAAGACTTAAAACAAGACAAATAAAGAAATAAACGAGTGAATTTGTCATTTGAAATAATTAAGAAATTTTTCAATCAACCAATACGCATATAAAGAGTAACAATAATATATATACTCTTATGTAAATCGAAGACTTTGGAGTTCGTTATTATTTTATTTTATTTGATAATAATGAAAATTTAAAGAAGCATGAAACATGATGCATAGGTGATAAAGGGAACACGTAAGACATCCGCGTCAGATGTGAGTCGTGTTCCATGCAATTTCCTCGTGCTAACCCCCCACCCACCAACCTACCGACTAATTTTACCGGTAATACCGGTCGCCGGTCACATCAGGGGCCGTACGTTCGGTAGGAATATTCATTCGAGATTCTAGAATTTTC
>JBCNJP010001869.1:0-11882 GCA_039602395.1 Deinandra increscens subsp. villosa | reverse complement strand
AATTAATATATTAAAATATACCTGGAAAATACGGGTTGTCACAGCTTGTTGGTTAATTTCTTAAATTTTTCATTTTCTTGGTTGACCAACTTAGTTCTCTCAGGTGATTTTGAAAATCTTTGTGGAAAGTGTTTATTTTGATTTGAACTCTCCCCCTGAAGTGGAACACAGTGATTTCCACTTGAACTTTTAGCAAAGACATTTTCAGATTGGTTAGATTTGCTGTTTCTTGAAAAGTTTTCTCTAGAGGTAATTTTTCCTCTAGAAGGATTTCTTCTTCCTTGAGCTTCAAAATACTCAAACCCATCAGCAAAGTGTACATGTGGTCTCTGCTTTGGAGCAGTGGCTGATCTGGGTTGAGTTTTGTTTTCCGGTTGAACTTGAGTTCGAGCAGAAAAATGTTCCCCTTGAACTTCAGCCGGAAAACGATTTTGCTTTTAAACAGAGAAACTTCCATTTCTATCATTACTAATTAAGACCCTGTTAGAATCAGATCCAAAATGCTTCAAAGTGTGGTTTCTCACAGGTGAAATTCTTCCTGTGATTTTCTTTTGAAAATTAGCTTTTGGTTGTGAAATAGGTTTTGGTATCAAAAATGGTTTAGCTTTACTCATTGGGTTAAACTGGCATATAGCATCTAGGTGACCTTGTTCACCACAACACATGCATTCAACAACTTTGGTTTAAAATTTTCTGGGAGACTCAAGTTTAGTTACTTGGTTCAAATTTAGTTGACCAAGCCTTTGAGTTTGACTTCCCTTTGGTTGCTCAGGTTGCTTTCCTCCAACTTTTGAATCCTTAGGTTCATAAATAGTTGGTGGAGGAACAACAATTGATGGTTTCAAGATGTTTGATTGGTCAGCTGAAGCATATGAGCTTGCAACAGTGACTTCAGTTTTCTTAGACTCAACAGTGTTTTCAGAAGTTGACTGTGATGAAATGTCATCAACTGTGAGTCTAACTTTGCATTCAGATTTTAAAGCATCAATTGGTTTGATTACAGGTGAGTATTCAATTGGGGGTTCAACACAGTTATATCCGACACCTGCTTTACCATACATCCCTCCCATCCATAGTTTCTCAGCCTTTTTGTTTGCTGCTTGGAATTTATCACAAGTAAACAAAGCAACTTTCAGCTTGATCTCAAGAACATCAACCTCATCCTTAGCATCTTTGGTTTCGTTTCTTGACTTCTCAAGCTTTGAGAGAAAGTCATCAAGCTGAGTTTCAAGCACTGAGTTGGTTTGTTTTAACTGTTCATACTCTTTGGTTAAATTTTCAATTTTCGAAATGTATGATGATTCAGTTTTCTTAAAACATTCCTTTAACTCATTTAGGTTTGAAACTTCATCAATTAAGTCAGTATTGTGATTTCGGTACTTTGCCACTTGTTCTATGCAGGCAAGGCTGCATAGGTTTTCTAGGACGTTCTCAGGGATAGAGTTTACCTGATATGAGGTGGAGTCTTGTTTGGCCATCAAAGCATGGTTGATAGGCTCAAGGGAAACTGACAGTAGGTGACTGATATGATGATGAGTTTGAAGACCTTTGAGTGTTAAAATCAGTAGTTACTAGTGCAGATGAAAACAGCTGAGTTGACTCAGAAGATGAGTTTTGTTTAAGATCTAGTTCCATTTCAAAGGCACTGAGTATGCCATGAAGTTCACTGAGTCTCATCTTTTTCAAGTTTTTGCATTCCCTGATGCTCACTGTGTAAACTGTCCACACAGAAGGCAGGGAACGCAGGAACTTTCTGTTAACATCTACCTGGTCTAGTTTTACATTTACCTTTTGGAGTTCATCAAGCAAAGAAACAAATCTTAAGTACTGGTTTGTCATTGTTTCACCAGATTTGAAAGTAAAGTTTTCATACTTCTGTTTTAAGACATCTTTCTTGTTTTCTTTAACTTCATTGGTTCTTTCATGCATTTCACTTAAGGCATTCCACAGGTCAAATGCAGTTTTATATCCTTTAAACCCACTTAAAATGGAATTAGGAAGTGCAGTCTGTAGAGTCCAATATGTCATATGGTCAAATTAGAGAGCAGTATAGTCAGATTCAACATATTTATCTAGTGGCTTAGGTATTTTGACTTCTGCATCATCAGCAGATGAAACCATGGGTGAGTAGGGTCCTTCAGTGAAAGATTTCCAAATACGACGGTCCAAAATCCTAACAAAACCTTCCATCCTAAGTTTCTAGGTACCAAAGTCATCAGGAGTGAACATTGGTGGTTTGTTGGAAGAACCATTTGGGCAACTTAAACTGAAATCACTCATTTTGAAAACCTTTAGAAAGATAAGAAAGCAAAGCTTGTAAAGTAAGCAAGTAAAGTATCAACCTTGAAGCACAGAAGTCTTCAAAGTAAGAGCCAAAGCTCTGATACCACTTGTAGGATCGTTATTAGTTAGAGTTAAACTAAAACAAAGCCCTTTACTTGCAAATATAACCCTGCGGAATTAAAGTTATATTTCACTTTACTTAAGAGATATCTAGTTCTTGTGTATAATGTAAAAGCTTGATTTGCAGAAAGATAGTAACAACAAAGTATCAAATACTCGGCACTATTTGCATTAACACAACGCTACACTATTACAAGTTGTTCAAGAACAGATAACAACGATGATGTGTAAACTAAGAACTAACTATGCTATATATAGTGCTGATGAGATCAATGATAGCCATTGATCTCATGCGATCTAATCTAGACCGTAAACTAAAAAGTCAAATACAAGCTACCAAAAGAATAAACATCGAGAATTGGAATATCTTGCGTGTTTGTAGCAACATACTACTTTAGGAGAGCGGCTTGAATCAGATATAGAAGCATACGAGAAGCTTTTGCAGGATTGGACTTGCTGAAAAGACATCTCGGGAAAAGTCCGGTTGAACTCATTATCTGGTGGATAATTGAGTTCACGCGGCATATTCGCTAAAGGACAAAACTACTTCTTTCCGCTTGAACTGCCAGTTCCGCTTGAAGTGAGAATTCCGCTTCAACTTCAACTTCAGCCGGAACTATACAAAATTGGCATTCAGCCGGAAATCTTCCAAGCGCAATATTCCTTACAGTCGACAGGCCATATATTTGAGGACATACGATTAAAACATATTTTATCACATGTACGATAAATTCCATATTTATTACAAATACAATGATAACCATGTTTTATTAACTGCAACCATTCATTTTGATAAAACACAACTATGATTATACTTTTGACAAAGTCAAAGAGAAACTCCTTTCCGTAGATTATTTTTTACTAACCTTGTGAACTCACTAACCTTTTTAGTTGAAAAAAATTCTTACTTTTGACAAAGTCAAAGAGAAACTCCTTTCCGTAGATTATTTTTTACTAACCTTGTGAACTCACTAACCTTTTTAGTTGAAAAAAATTCTTTTTGAGTATGTATTAGGTACCTAGCTTTGGGAAACTTGGATTAGAAGGACCAAAACGTAGATTCGCTCGCGCGTGCATGTAGACAATTATAGAAGACACTTAGCTTCCGCCTTCCGCCCTAGAATAACTTAGAATTTAACTCTTGTATTTAATTTTCCTTGTTGAAACCTTGTACTTTGGAAATTTTAATAGAATGTATTCATTTTGGCTTTTCTAACATATATGATCTTGGCTATCTACGCCTCCCAAGGGCCGGGGTATGATAGATTTGTATTATAGCCAACGTTTGAGAAAGCAAAATGAATACATAGGAACCCCCAAAACAACGTAGGAATCCAAGACTAAAGCCTCATCTAAGAATACGCCGCATCGAGCATAGGAAGTCCTTAATGATCATCCTTGATCATGGCTCTTAGGTTACAAGATTACTCCCAACAACTACTTTTGAGCAACTAGTTTTTAAAAAATGCAAACTTGGAACAATATTTGGGTAACCCTAACTAAAACATGCTTTGAATGAACTTTTTGAAACTATTTACGCAACATCCAAAACATATTTTTTGCAAATGACCAACACCTTAAAATGGACACTTTTGCAAACAAACATTTTTGAATCCATTTAATGTTTTGAACAAACTCCCCATAATCACTTTTGTGATCATCAAGCGAGTAACACTTAAAAAACATAACTTTTCAGAAAAATGTTTTGAATCAGTACTTTGAGGCAAACGCCTTTGCCAACAACTTGAAACATTATTTTGAGACAACTCAACATTTTACACCCATGGGTATGGTTCACATACTCAACCTTGCCTACTTACCTTATCTTTGAAAACACTATAATGATTGACCGCATAATGGTTAGACCTTAGAAAATCCTTAAGTGATAAGGTGCCACACTTAGCCAACTCCAGGACCTATACATACTCATACTTTTTAACATCAACAAATTATTCTCTAACTAAGTGTTCTTATCGTATCATGAAAACTTTTCAACTATTTGGAAACAACAAAATTTTGCATGATCCCTTAAGTTAGACTTCAAACTTAGTATCTTAGATTAGTTTCTTTTCGCTTCTGGTTTCAGGCGCTCGAACACTGATGCACCTAACCAACAAAGTAATGACAACCAGTAAATTCGAATACACAACAAACAAATATCTAAGACCAAACGAAAGCACAACAAAACACGAGTTTACTAAGGGAAACCAATGGGTTACGTTTGTGAAGCAATCATATATTTGTCATACATAGGGATTCTGAAAGTGACCCAAGGGTAGAATCCTAGATGCAACGAACGAATTGCAACAATGCTTTTATAGATCAGTATTTTATGTGCGCCATTGGGTTGTGTCCTAACCAACAAAACATTCACACAAAGTCATCAACAAACAATTAAATACATGAATATACACCCACAAGTATGATCTCTAATGTGAACGAAACCCAAAAACACATCCTTAGTAACTAAAAAACCTCAAGTACTTTGAATCATAAGACATGTGATCTCCAAACACCAAACGCGCATCAACCATTACCAAGTAAACACAAATTTTCAACATTTCCAAAAACCAAACATGCATCAACCATTATCAAGTAAACACAAATCTTCAACATTTCCTCGACACCAATATGCACAAAAATCCCTATCCATATGAATGAGAACCCAAAACATACGAGTAGATATGGATAATTAGGATGAGAAGCTAAAAAACGAACAATAATATCCATGCACACCTCAAATTTGGCATCTCTTTGAATACAAAACACACCTTGCACAAAATAAAACCAAGGGCAATGTCAACCTTAGTACACACGCAATCACTAAAAACGCGCACAAAAAGGGGAAGTTCACTACACAAATCCCTTTTTGCACACAACGAACCTTCAATTTCAAACAAAAATCCTCATCCTTCTACCACTTTTCCCATATCTATTACCAAATGACACATATGCCCATCAAATAACTACGCTAATTTCGCTACCTTCGACCAACTTCGACGATGTTTTGACTCATACCAAACATCCATTCTTGAAACTATCTCCTCTTATGATCAATTTCCTTTCGGATCACGCCACGTGAATGACAATGATTAAGTAATTCTCGCCTATTTAATCTTCGTCCCAACCCTCTATTACTTCCACTATCACCAGAACCTACTTTGGATACAATTAAGGTATAACAACAAACAATTAGAAGGTCCTCTCCAACAAATATACTTACCTGTATATTTATTTTCGGTATTATTTTCCTTCTAATTTATATTTTGCTTCAGAAAAAACCATGAACTTGTACCTTCATTTTATTCAAATTATGTCTTTTCGTAGGAAGCATGTCATTTGAATGACATGCTACACAACGAAGACTACATCCTCCGCCTCTTGTGGGCTAGACTTACCTTCATAAAATAGTCTCTCACTTCTTACAAGAAACCAACGACATATTCTTTAATCTTTTCACGTCTAAATTTCTTAACTTAGTTGGGAGTGTGTACATTCTCTCATATGAGCAAGTCTGCTGATCTAACCTTCGTTCCTCTCTTCCACACTATTCATCTCGCAACGTGATACATCATGAAGACGTTATACTCCACACTTGAAGGATGACCATGGAGGAACAATGAGTTCTATATGTGTACTCACTCTGGAATGAAAGAGACTACAAGACCGACACATTAGGTGTTGGGGTGGAAGCTATTCCTAGACGAAATTATTTAGGATTTTTTCCACAACAATTTTATTTCCTCTTCCACCTTCCTTTTATTTCTACGACTACAACTATGGAATTTTGGTCCAATCTCTTCTCACCACACTTTTTTATTCTCATTTCCTCATGAACATTTGATTTAGCATTGAACGAACGCCTATGTATCTATTGATGGTAATTGACTTCTATCTCCCTCTTTTCACATCACAAGTAGATATGTCTACCCTCTTAACAGGGGAGCATACCTTCGAAGTGACGTGCTCTCCTTCTATGACCAACGCCTGGAGGTCAACAGAACAACAATAGACGATTACGCGATGATTATCAAGAAGAAATTCCCAACCATCAGATGAACAACTTAAGGGATTCTAGACACTATATTACGCAAAGCCACTGAGAAGGCAATGGAACAAAGAGGACGAAAACGCAAGAGACAAGATGCTCGCTTTCACCTTAACAAGGTGATTTGGAATAATTACAAACCCTTCACCTGGACTTGGTACAAACAAAGTATGCCGATTGATTCTGATTCTGGTTCTGATCAACACTCAAAATCTTTAAAGATATGGAAACCAAAGATTGTTTCCAAAGCCAACGATGACTATGTGGAAGACACCTGGCGACCCGACCTTGTTGAATCGGGTTGATCCCAAAGAATCTAATGTTTTATTTAGTGTCAGCGGGTGTTTCAGGAAGACCTATCTGTAATTGAAAGATTGTTGGTGGTGAAATATCTATGATAACTTAAATTGAATTTCCAAATCAGTTTTGTTTTCAAAATAATAAACTGCTAGTATTCGTGTTGTTTATCAATTTCTCGTTTGTTTTTCATTCCATCTCATTTTCAGGGGCAGTTTGTTTTTGAAATTACAAAACTAGTGTGTTATTTTTTCAAATTTTAAAAATAAAAATCTAATAAATATTGAAAAAGGCAAAAATTCAAAAACATTGAAAAATGAGAATAGTATCCGACATAAATGGGAAATGATGGTACATTGGCTTACATCGTCTAACTCATAGATAAACTAGATGAAAAAGTCATAAGACCATTGTTCGATGTGCTAGGTAGGCTTGGCAAATCAGAAAGTATACAAATGTGATATACACTAAATCTGATGTTTGACCTAGTGGACAACAACTTTTTTTATATCTCATGATATATCAAGAAAAAGATATGTGGAAAGAAAAATGAGAAGTCACTGTGTATACATGTGTTCTTTTTAAAAATATTTAAACTTGTTTGATTTTCTTTATTTTCTCAAACGATCGGACTTTCTATGTGTATCGAAAGATTGACCAGATTGTTGTTCATTTGAGGTTCTGCTTTATTTTCTTGGTGTTTCGTATAACTCATCAGACTTCCTCTGCGTGTATGGGAGTACCGACCTGATTGTTGTTGAGTTATACATTTTCAACTTGTTATTATTTTCTTATTTTGTTAAGTCTGAGGCCTTATCTGCATATTGAAAGATCGACCTTAAGGTAGACGATTTAACGTTCTTATTTCTTTTTGCATGGAACACACTTAACTATATCATATATACAATTACTATGTGTTAAATCACAAGTAAATCACAAAGTGTGATAAGCAAAAGCATAACTGAGTATGTCTGATAGTGTGTGATCTTTCTCGGAAAAGACAAAAATTATGTCTGATTCTGTATTGCATTTGCTTTTTATATCAGAAAGTACCAAAAAGATTTAAGCTTTTTTTTTTATATAAGTTTTGAAAAAACAAAAAGATTTTACTTCTTATTTATTTTCGATTCATCAAAACGGAATACGAATTAAAATTTCAAAATCAAAATGTCTTGGAAGTCTCGAAGAGGCGTTTTGCGCTAAGATTATTTATGTTGGCAGGCTTCTAAGTGCAAAAGAGAACATCACAACTTCAAGTTTTCTGAAGGTGTTGATAAAAAGATTACACAAGCTACAATGTCAAGTATTCGAGATCAGACTCATCGTCAAGTTGAGGGAGATAGAAGATACAAGTTTATGTGGAAGATGATATTACACATGTCGAGGGGGAGTTTGTTGATGCATAATTCTAGGTCATATACAAGACAAAGATGCAAAGATGTGCTGTTTGAACTAGAGGCGAACTGCCAGTTCGGACTCAGACGAACTTGTCCGAACTGGCAGTTCGGATGATCCTAGTTTTTCACTTAGAAGTTCAACAATAAATAGCTTGTCTTGTATAGAGTTTACAACTTCTGGTCATATCTTCTGTGTGTGTTTTAGTGTAATCTCTCCATGGCTAATTCAAATCCTTTGTAGTTACTCATTATGTTCATACGTTTTACATTGATTTATTCATGACCGAGTAGACGATCCAATGCTCACGCATTTACACGAGGTTCGGTAAATATCCTTTTGGATAAAGACACACTTCAGGAGGTTATACCGTATAAATCCCTAAGCACAGGTCACATCAGTTGCTGAACGGTTACGTTAAAACCTCTCTCCTCCACGTCACCCACGAAAAAGGTAGAAAGCTCTAGATTACCATCATTCCTCACATTTCTCACAAACCCCACACCCAAAATTCTCCCAGACAGCGACGGTGGCAAAACTATTGTGTCAACAGTACAGGGCACAAAGGTGGAAATTGATAAAGACAAGGTTCGAAAAGTGTTGAAATGAAAGGACAATGATGGCTACATTATGGTGGATTCCAAGAAGTATTTTCCTGTGTTAAAAAAAAATTGGATACGGCGGTTCACCCCACCAGCAAAACTATTAAAAAGGGGCACCTTCCATACAAATGGAGATTTCTTCCCCACATGATTCTGGTGTGCCTCACTCCCAAGAAAGGAGGCTTTAACGAACTTGCTACTGAACAGGCATCAGCTTTCTATTCCGTGGTAAAGGGTGAAAGTTTCAGTTTTTCTAAATTAAATTTTCATGCCCTACTCTTCAAACTCACCAATATAAAAAGAGGAAGTCTTCCACCAAACAAACCACCATTTCCTACTCATCATGTGAATCCCCACCTGTCATTTTCAAAAGACAGAAAAATGTGCTTGCTGGGTCTCCTCCACCCATGCCCACTGACCAACCCAAAGCTTCTAGCCCTGCTAAGGGCAAACAGTCTAAGCATCTCTGGTTAAAACTCAAGGTGCTCCTACACAGGTCGAACCAGGCCCTTCAAACCCAGGCACGGATCTTTCAGTTGAAGCTGATCCTGTCAAATTGGGGGAGAAATCACCAACCCCTGCTTCACCATATCTATCTGCAAGTTACAATTAAGAGATTGAGGAAACAGAATGACTTTCGGCTGAAGTTAGAAACACTGCCTTCAAGAAAGCTGGTGTTCAATCATTCTTTGTTGAAGACAGTTGGGAGAAAATTAGGAACGGCCAACTAGTTGTTGTGTCCCCATTCAAATATCCCACACTCACTCAATTGTACAATCTATGCTCATAGCTGGTGCTCTTCCTGAGCATATCAACATGATACTGAGGTTACTGAAGGATGCCATCTTTTTGGCTGAAAATGCCTTTGCACAAATAGAAAAGATCATGGCCTCTACCAGCAGGGTAATTGCTAAAAATGCAATTGTAGAAGAAGTTGCAGAAGAACAAAGTGGCACTGCATTAATGGGTATTGAGGTTGAAGGAGGAGATGAAAATGTGTTAGGTGAAGATAAAGATACAAAGGTAATTGAGTCCATTGACTTAGGAACTGAAGTCACCAAACCATAAGTGGTGACTGAAGTTCAAGCTGAAGTCTAAGCGGATGTTCAAGCGGAAGGTCTGAATGAAAATCAAATTGAGGTAATAGAGATTGATGACAATGCTCCTGATGTTGAGAGGACAGGAAGGCTGAACGAGAACATTTCAATCTTTGGAACTGATCAATTTCCAGATGTTCAACTGGAAAATCAGCCAAGAGATGAAACTGAAGATGTTGCTCAGACTCTGGTTGCTATGAGGAGTAAAGAGCCTATTAAAGCGCAAGAGCCAGTTCAACCTGATGATGCTCTAACTATTCATCAGGTTGTTCACACTGAAGAATTTGAAGCTCTAAATAAGTTTGTGGAAGATGTTAGGGCCGCTGCTAATAATGAAAGGTTAGCCAAGGAGTTTCAAGATGAATTGGATTTGTTCTCACAAAATTGGGTTGTTGAAAATTTGTTTGAGGAAGCCAAGAGGAGATCCGTGGAATGGAGGTTGAAAGAATACAACCTAGGAGGAATGGAAGAAGGTGAAAGGCAAAGGCTGATTGACTTAGCCTTAAGGATGCCTACTAAGTTAGTAAAGAATGATGAAAATTATGAGTTGCTGAAGAAGGTTAAAAGGGTCCTAATTGTCAGAAACTGGAGACCTAGAAGAAGAAGTGTTTCATATGAAGGTTAAGGAGCTATGCAGTTTAATTGACTGTATTTATCAAAAGCTCAGAGGAGATAGTTTTGCTGTTAACCTAAACCTGGTGTTGCCCCTGACTTCAGAGTTAATCTCATGTATGGCAACTGATGTGTCTATTAAACTAGAATTGGATGAATTTGCAGATATTCTACCTCCATCTTCTTTCATTTATGAACCAAACCCTAACCCGCAACCCTCTCATCATTATCCTTTTCCTTAGTTCCATTTAGACCTCCCACCATATCCAAAAAGGTTACCACCAAGCTCTCAAATCCTAAATACAGAACCGACAACTTTACCACAATAATTCCTTTCACAAAGAAACATACCTCTAACGTGGATTTATCTGGTATCTTTCCACCATCACCTCCCACTAGCCTTGAACCAGAAGCTACTAAATCACCTATTCAAAAACCTCTACCTCTACCACATCTTACCATAAGAGAACCTTCATCCGCCACTGCTCCCAGACCTCCAACCAAACCAACTGACTTACCACATGCTCCCTCTTCTCCATCATCAAAAGGGAAAGCCCATGTTCATCAAAGCTCAGAAAATGACTCTGATGATGAGAAAAAGAAGAGAAAGAGGAGACTGATGGATGCAAAGAGAAAGAGAGATCAGAAGCAAAAGAAGAAAGGCCCACAAAGTTATTAGGTGGACAACCAATGAAGATACTTTTGATTTCACTCTCCAACTTCAAACTAGAGTTGTAAATGCTCATCAAGCCAATAGAAATCTTGACATCTTCTAGTTCACTGACATTTATGTAAGGTTAAGAGAAATCATGAGCCCAAGCAGAGCCGAGCATCCATTGAGAATCTGCATAGAAACTACAGTGCTTGAGTATGGGATGCTTTACAGATCTCAAGGAGATATTGATAATGAAAAATATGAACCTATCTGTGAGATCAAATTTGTCATATGGGAAGAAGAGAAGCTATTATATGATCACAGGGCTGATGGCACTTTCACAACCCATGAATCCATCTCTGTTTAAGATCAGTGGAATGAAAGGGATTGGGAAGCACTTAAGTTTGTGAAAGTGACCAAAACAAGCATGAAAGAGCTATCTTAAGATTTGGATGCAAGCATCAGGTCCTTGGACAAGTAGGTCAAGGAGAAGAATTTTTGTACAAGTCAATTTTTTAAGATAGCTTCGATGATGGTGAATAATTTGACAACATGAGCTTAGGGGGAGATTGTAAGGAATATCACATTTTGGATATTCTGGTTGAAGTAAATTTTGTTGTAGTTCCGGCTGAATAGAGTTCAAGCGGAAGTCTAAGTTCAAGCGGAGAAAATATTCAACCCGAAAGAAGCATTTTTGTCCAGTAGTGAATATTTCGGGTGAACTCGATTATCCACCAGATAATGAGTTCAACCGGACTTTTCTGGAGAAGTCT